>CM021104.1:386938005-387043249 GCA_007115665.2 Sequoiadendron giganteum
TCTATTTTCCATATAAATCCCTTATTGGCTCAAAAAGGGACTGATTTGTTGCATTCTCTTAAGCACTACTGGGGTTGTATTTGGGAGTTTTGATACCTCTAGAATGATTGAATCTGGCCTCCTGTTTGTGTTGGCTTCTTGACACTTTTGATTCTTATTCCCGAGTCTTCTATTACTAAATTATAACAATAGATATCTACTTTAATTCCTTTGATTACATGAAGCAAATAAGCATCAAGGAACAATCTAGCTATCAGACCAAGAATATTTAAAATTAAAAACAAATGCCCTTTTTTAAGATCAGTAACCTTAGAGACCATCTCTAAGTATACTTTACAAAGATTGATTACTGCACAGTCAGACAACTGTCAAGTCTTCATGGAGCCCAGTAATTTATGGAAGATAGCCTTCAAGAGTAATATTGTTCTCTTTGCATGGGTAGTTATGTCTCTTGGACTGATTAATACTTTTGCAATTTTTTACTTGGATATCAATGGCATATTGTTGCCTTGCATAGAAATTTCTCCATTGCATATTATGATCATATTGATTTTCAGCATCATCTAGGAGATCATCTATAACATGATAAGGTTGTTCTAAATCTTCTATAGCCACATCCTTGCAAGGTGATGTCAACAAAGTGTTTCTTAGAACAATAGTCCATTTGTTTTCATGGAAATGTAATCAACTATCATGCATTACATATAGATATTATGAAAGTGAGGTAATCAAGAAGTAGTTTTAATAATCAAATATAATTCAAGTAAAAAGCCTTTTGTGCAGTATGAACCGTCCAGAAAGAGATTGAGGGTCTCATAGAAGATCTCGTCCAAATCCTATTCTTACGCTCTCCAATATACAACCACCTATTGCAATAGAGTCCATTTCATCTCATGAATTTAGTAGTCAACTATCATGCAATACATATAGATCCTAAGAATTTCAAGTCTTAAAAAGTTGGTCCTGATCCTCAAATGCAACACAAATAAAAATCTTTTGGGTGGCTAGTCTAGAAAGAGATTCAGAGCCTTACGAGAATTATATGCCTTAATGGAGATAAGAGGTTCTTTTTAGGGTTTGTATTCACTTTTTAAAGTTTTTAAATGATAGTTTGATTGATTTTCCATTAAAACAAAAAAAATTGAAAAAAAATCATATTACTTGCATAGTTGGTGGATGACCCTAGTTGTACTTGGGTGGGTGGTCTATCCTTGGGTAGGCAAGAAAGTAGACCCGGCTAGTACCAGTACCCCTGTTGTGCCACGATTGGTCCCCGTGCCTGGTCTGAACAAGTTCAGGTCTGGGGACATATTCCATAGGGAACTGCCCCAGAAGGGCTCAGATGCCTCATGTATCCCCCAGACATGTTTGAGATGTACCTAGGTCATCCTACCATGCCCTGTCGACACAGGCCATCAAAAAGGTGCAAACAACATTTAAAGAAAAAAGTTGTTATATGCTCTATTTGATTTATTTTTTGGCAAATGATGGCTACACAGATTTATACATATGGTATTAATTATGTAGCAGTGTCATTCTAAATAATGATAGTTATATTAGTTTATTTCCATCTTTACTTCAATCCCTAGGAAATTCATTTCTTGTTATATTTTCAATCTAAAATCCATTAGTTTAGCTAAGATTGATAAGTCCAACGAGGAAATGAAATTTATGGGTAGAAAGTCTTACACCGTCAAGGTATGACTTAATAATTTTACAAAATGCCAACCTAAGATCCCCATAGCTACTTCCTTACTACAAACTTTCTAATTCAAGAATTTTCAAAAATTCAAACATTTTTATTGCAAAGCTCAGTTGATCAAATCCTAGAGACTTCAGTAATTTCATTATATTTCCAATAAGTAACAAACTGAACTAACCCAACCCACCCTAAATTGCTTATTCAAACAAAAAGGAAATTGATGACACTAATTATGGTTGTCAAGGCATATAAATTATCGATTTCATAAAAAATCTGATCAAGATCTCTATATTTGCTCCTTTTCATTTTGTTCTCACTGCTATTTTAACTTGAGTTTAAAGTCCTTCAAAATTTTAAATAAACCATATATAAGGACTACAAACTAAACAAGCTTGTTGCTAATCTTATTATCCACTCTCCATGCTTGTTCCAAACTTGGAACTTTGAAAGACAGAGAAGATGACCTTCTAAAATAAGTTAAATAATAGAAGCAGATTTTTTTCTAATAATGTGGCCTCAACTACCTCGACAGATTTGTTAGTATAGAATTTTGTACAAACATTTTTATTTTCACAAAATGCATCTTCATATAACCCTCTTAGAACTTGTCAAGTAAACTCTATAACCATGCATATTTTGGTCATAGATGGTCAAACAACAATCTCATTTCTCTTTAGCCTTTGAGGGTATTCATGAGGCAGATCATCTGCATTAAAAATAGAGTACATGCAATGGAATCATTTACTATTGTGTTGTATGATGAAGTGCATTGTAAATAGTTCCATTTATTTTATTTTTTAAAAGAGAAAACAAAACCTCTATTTCATACAGTAAATAAGTAAATGATATTACCAAGAATCCCCATTCCCTTAGAAGACACATTAGCTTATCAACTCTTATCAAATGAATGTGGCCTTAAGGATTCCAAGAAAACCTTGAAAGAAGATGATCCAAAAAGTGGGTCTTGGTTATCCTTCTTAGGATGATTTTTCTCCATTTCAGTCAAGGGAGTTCAATCAAGTTGTTATTTCATTTGGATAAGTTGGTTCTTATCAATTTTGGCACATTGAAACCATGCATGTAATTGCAAGGTTGTTGATGACTTGGGGTGATGTAGACCACCTTAGGTAAGAAGTCAGACTTACATGTCAACTTTGCTCATAAAATTGTTAGCAAATGGTTAACTATTTATTAAGAAGTGACAAACTATTTATTTATTGATTCCATGTTATAAAAATTTGTTTTTTATTTATTTAATCATTGATAATGTGTTTAATTTTCCTATTTTACAGAACCTGTGCAGTGATAAACAACAATAGTATCTACAAATATACTTCTACAGCATATAGAATTTGACAAGTAACATATTACACCTACTTTGTTTTTATATTTCTAGTGTGTTTTTATTTTTTTGTGCATAAAATGTCAAAAAATAGTGAACCAAAACAATCAATGCATACTATCATAGATGTAGAAAGTTATCAATCAATGAATAGGAATGAAGAACGAATAATAGATGAAGTATTGAAAGACAATAATCTTTTTAGAATGATTCCATTTGTATACAACATAGGGGATTTTCTTTTTGACTCTTTGCAATATTTATTACATATGAACTTCACTTCCATAGAATTGTGAAATGGTATGATTGATTACTTTCTTAATTGTCTAGAAAAAAAAGACGATGATGCTTTGTTTTCATATAGACATGAGCTAAATCTTGAAACATTGAATGAATTGCATCAAATTGTTGATCCTAATACATACTTACAACGTATGCGCCTATTTGCGGTTAAGAAACCAAATTGTAAAGAATATGGCCTTTTGGGTGACCAATTTTGTATTAGATGGCTAGCAAAGTGGTTAGGTATCCAAATATGTATTTGGTCGTCAACTAGAAAAGTAAAGTGCTTGAATTTCAATGAAAATTCATAAAGTACTACATATTATTTTTTGTTCCATGATGAAGATCGTTTGAATGGACATTTTGAACCACTTGTTTCCAAAAAAGAAAGCCATTGGAACAATGTATTAACCCATGTAAACTCTCAAAAACAATTACTAACATGAGAAAACAAATTGTGGAGGATAAGTCAATAGATTTAATGTCCAAGTTTAGTAAATATGCATCATCAACAACAAATTTTTCATTGGATAATATCATAGATGTAGAGAACTATCAGTCAAAAAATAGACAACAAGATATCTCAATTGACAAAGTATTAGAAGACAATAACCTATTTAGAATAAGGCCCTTTGTATACAATGTAGGTGATTGTCTTTTTGACTCATTACAACTACTATTACATATGTGATACACATCTGTTGAAGTAAGAAATGGAATAGTTGATTATTTTCAAAATTGTCTAGCAATTGATGGTCTTGACGCTTTGTTTTCACTTCAAAATGAGCTCGACTCGCACACTATCCAAAATGCATGGTGTTCATGATGTTAGTACATATCTACGACACATGCAACTATTTGCAATTCCAAAGCCAAATTGTAATGAGTATGGTCTTTGGGGAGACTTGTTTTGTATTAAGTGGCTATCCAAGTGGTTAGATATTGAGATATGTATTTGGTCTTTAACAAGAAAAACAAAGTACTTGCATTTCAATGAAAATTCACAAAGTACAACATATTCTATTATGTTCCATGATCAGGATCATAAAAATGGACATTTCGAACCACTTGTGAGGAAAAAAATTAACACACCTAAAGAACAAGCTCACCAATCTAAACAATTTGGAGGAAATATATATTCCCTAAAAATAATTTCACAAAAAAAACAATAGATACAATGTCTAGATTATGCAAAAACGCATTATCAATATTAGATTGTGGTGACAGTCTTTTCAATACTATTTCAAGTTTGACTGAAAATGAATATGACAACCCATGTCTTAGATGCTACATGGCTCAATCCTTTTGCAATGCAATGCTAAATGGAGACAACATAGCAAATGAATTCCTTGAATCATGCTTAAAATCTAAGTTGAAAATTAGTTGTGGTGTGACAAATTGGAAAACATTTATTGCAAAAGTTGGAGATCCATTTGAAGAAAGTGAAATTGAAGGTTCTGATTTTTGTTTTGAATGGCTATCCTAAATTTTACAAATAAAAATTCAAGTTTCCTCATAAAATAGTGCCATGTCAACCAAAGTATATTACAAATGTGTAAAACCAACAAAAGTATACAATGTCATATGTTACAAAGTCAATGACATGCATACACATTATAAGCCAGGTGAAGTGGAGATAATAATGATAAACTACATTCATACTGCACAACCAGAAAAAAAACAATAATGAAAAGCAAAGAAAGGCTTAATATGCACAAATTGAAAGAATCCATTTGAAATAGTAAACAAGTAAAAACTTGCAACTCTACACATCTCACAAAGGGGTTCACCACTATTCTCCATAAGTCACTTCGTAAACTAAAACAAGAGATACACAAAAAACCTAAACAAAGATTAGTATGCATGAATTGAAAGAATCCATCCAAAACAATAAACAAGTAAAAACTTGCAGCTCTACACATTTCAGAGAGGGGTTTAGCACACCTTTCCATAACTCACTTCGCAAACTAAAACAAGAAATATGCAAAAAACCTAAAATCCAAAGCATAGAAAAAAGAGGGAAAAAAAGAACACCCATTCAATCTTACATGGAGAAAATCAAAGACATGCCTAAACATGTGTGTGCAATTTGTGGCCAATTTCATTTCAAAAAGAATATTATAAATCTACACCAACAAACGATGGAAATTTATGGGCTAGTTTTATTAAGGACACAAGGATTTTTTGGAAATAAAATATGCAACTTTTGTAACCAACAATTGAGGCAAAAAAAAAACCAATATACGCAACGCCAGAACATATTAAAATAAATAAGCCACTACAATACATTGGTACACTTTTAGAACTTGAAGAAATGCTAGTGTCCCTTCGACTTGCCTTTGCACAAATTTGGAAACCAGGATACAAAAGACCTCAAATTGGACTAAGTGGAACAATTATCAATGTCCCAACAAACATGGACATTATACAAACAGTGTTTCCACGTTCCACCAATGAAACATGCACAATTGCTATTGCATTGAAGAGACGTTTGCAATATAGAAATGCATACCAAAAAGGAAGATTTCAACCAAATGTTATTATGAATTCTTTAAACGAATTGTGTGAAAAAATGTTGTACAAAACACAAAATGTTAAATTGAACAAAAATTGGCATGAACATTTCTACCATTTAGAAGAGCATACTACATGCACTGACTCTTCATCAAGTGATAGCGACAAAGAAAATGACACAAATAATCCAATGGAAATGGAAACAGATACCTTGATCCATGGCTTTACTAAGTCAAGAACTATACATTCAATACAAGACAAAGTCATTGAAATTGCACATGTTGAAGGAAAACAACCTCTTGGAATATTCCAAGACAAATATGCAGAAGAAATGAATTTTCCAACACTGTTTTTCAGAGAACCGCGTGATGAACGAATTGAAAAGAAAATTTCATACCAAAAAATTGCACAATGGGAATTAAAAATTCAAATCGAACATTTGCTTATCATACCACCAACTTATTTTTCAAAGCCATTAAAATTCGAATTGCCCAAGTTTTTTCTATAGTATGGATAAGAATTTGCAAAGGGAAATTAAAAGGTAGAACCCTACTAGCAAAATGTGTGAAGCACAAACCAAACCTTGAAAAATTATTGCAATCATATATTGGATATGTAGATTTCAAAAAAATTAAGAAATTCACCAAACTATTTGCAACACCTGAAAAGAAATATTTTTGCAATGATACGACAGCTGGGTCCACCTACTTTTTTCATAACTTTCACTAGTGTAGAACAAAACTGGGAGCCATTAACAGAAACATTGAAAGAATTATACATCTCGCACAAAAAAAAATCAACAAAAAACTAGGAAGAATTGCTTAATGAAGTTGACATTACCTATTTGATTAAAAAGGATCCAACCGCTTGTACTCGCTATTATAAACATAGGATTAATACAATGAAACAACTAATATGCTTAGATGAGATATTTTTCAGAAAGGTATTGGACTACTTTTTAGTTACAGAATTCCAAAATTGAGGAAATGAACATGACCATTTCATGTTATGAGTTAAAGATGCACCTATATATGGAAAAGATACTAATACTAGTATTGAACATTTTGTAGACAGATATATAACTTGCAAAACTGAAACTTTAAATGAACCAATAGCTAAAATACACATGCATCACCATACTAAACAATGTGGCAAGACCAAAAAAAGAATGTTGCTTTGGTTTTCCACAACCACCAATGAAAACAACAAGAATTCTTGAACCATGCATCGACAAAAAAAGAAACATGTCTTTGGCTGAAAAACTTAGATCCACTTTAGAATGTTCAAGTTATGATTGTTGTACATCTTTTGAGGATTTCCTACTCAACATAAGCATGGAAGAAGAAGAATACATATTAGCCATACAATCTGTGTTGCTTAGACCAACAATGTTTTTGAGAAGAAAGCCAACTCACATTTGGAACAATACATTTTGTAAAAAAATTCCTCATCTATGGCAAGCAAATACAAATGCACAATTCATTCTAAGTGCATATGCTGCAGCAATGAACTGTAGCTCATACATGAGAAAATGCAATGCCTCAATAACAAATGCATTTAACAAAATACGCACATAGCACAAACAACATAACATTTATGTGATTAAAATGATAAAAAAAATTGGCAATGCTTTGCTCAATCTACAACAAATGTCTACTCAACAAGTTGTACACATTGTGCTTTCACTTCCTCTTAACTGTAGTTCAAGGAAATGCATATTCATAGACACATCAACTGCTGAAAACCGTACATTTATTTTGAAATTCTACACAACTAAAAAATGAACCAGATGATTCACAAAATGTTGCTTGTAAAAATGTAATTGATGATTATATTGCACATCCTCAAACATTGGCAAATGTTTGTCTAGTAGAATTTTTCACAGAATACAAAACAAGAAAAGGACAATTAAAAAAAATAAAGAGACCACAAATTATTAGATATATAAGATACAATAAACATGTTGACATTGAAAACTATTATAGGGAACAACTTTTACTGTATGTCCCATTTTCCATAGATGAAAACATGTTGAAAAGAGGCTTCACAACATGGGAAGAGGCTTTCATTGCTAAAGAAAAAATAGTAAAACTTAATCAAGCAAAGTACACGTACCATATAAATGAGCTATGGGGTGATCTAGACAATGTTATTAATGATGTCAATATTGAAAACGACAACTATACAACAACAAACAATGTTCACAACTTGAACACTGAATATAATGAACAATACAATTTGCAATCGGATCTAGACACATTGAAACTTAAATTCTACAACAAACAAATGAGAAGGCCATTTGAAATCACTAAGCATCCAAACTTAGTTGACAACACAAAATACTACAATCTTCGAAGAATGCTAAACAAAGAGCAGCAAGCCATAGTAAAGGACATACTAGTAAAAAAACAAAATGAATTACTTGAACCATTGCATTTGTTTCTAACAGGAGGTGTTGGAACAAGAAAGACATTCACTTCCAAAGCTATATACCAAGGCCTACTACGTATATACAATAACTCTATTGATAGTGACCCAAATAAGATAAAAGGCTTGTTACTTGCATACACAGGTAAACCAGCTTACAATATTGGAGGTTACAATATTGGAGGCACAACTTTGCACTCTACACTTTTCATACCATTTAACAAATCCACTACTATTCCATTGAGCTCAGACAAATTAGATATATTGACAAAAGAATATCAACAATTGTGTGTTATCCTTATTGATGAAATATCATTAGTTGGAGTGAGACTCTTGCGTCGCATAGATAAAAGATTATGTGACATCATGCAAACACCTATTAAATATATTGGTGGTTTAGACATTATTTTTGTGGTGATTTCTACCAAGATGAACCTATACATGACTGTCCAGTGTTTCAAACTATAAAATTAGACACCCAGCTAGTTCCATACAATTTATGGGAAAACATCAAATGCTATACCTTACAAACAACAATGAGACAAAAAGATGAAATCTTCATCAAGATTCTAAACAGAATACGAACAAATTCTCAAACAGATAGTGACATAGCATACCTGAATAACAAATGCTTATGTCCTATACCTACTAATCCAAAATTTCCATTCCTTTTTTACAAAAGAAAAGATGTTAATGCACACAATCAAAAAATATTATTTTATCTTCCTAGATAACTAATAACAATCAATGCAATTGATGAACAGGATAATTCAATTAATGTAGAGAAATTGTTCAAAAATAATACAAATCTATCGAACCACATTATGTTAAAAAAAGATATACTAGTTGAAATTTATGGTGGAAACTATGATACACAGGATGATCTCATAAATGGATCAGATGGAATACTCAAAACATATACTCATCATGCTAAAATTGACATTATATGGATTGAGTTCAATGATCATCGTATAGGAAAATCTCAAGCCACAAAACTATCACATTTAAATGAAACATATATTAACAATGGATGGGTACCAATACTCCGAGTTGCCAGACCAATCTTAAAACTAAATGCTCAACATAAAAATATTGTTAGAAAATAATTCCCGATACAATTAGCATGTGCTCAAACAATACATAGATCACAAGGACTTACAATGCATGGCCTTGCATTTGAACCATTAGGTGTACACCAACATGGATTAACTTACACAACCCTTTCCCACACATCAACAATTGAAACATTGTTTTTGTTAAGCCCTCTAACAGCAAAAAAAATTTAAGTAAAAAGACAAATCATAGATGAAATGACACAGTTAGAATCAGTAGCTAAGTGGACTCTTCAAAATGACACACAATACAAATCTCAAACATCATGTATTACCATATCTACATTAAACACTCATCATTTCCAACCACACAAACAAGACATTGAACATGAAAAAGATTTAATGTCATCAGACATTATTTGTCTACAACAAACATATTTGGAAACAAATTTAAAAAATGATGCGTTATCAGAATATAATTGCTCTGTAGCATACCATATACATGGGATAATGACCTGCACAAAAAAACATATACAAATAGCAAATGCAATTCCACTTACAGAAGACAATGTTGAAGCAATATTGAGTACACTAATATTTACTAAACAAAGCCTTTATATTTGTAATATTTATGCCAGACCAGCAGCATCGCTTACAAATATTATAAAAATGGTTAACAAAGCAATGACAATTGCTCCCATTAGAAGCCTTATTTACATTGCAGGTGATTTCAACATTGACATTTTCAACACCTCAAAAAAATTAGACATGCTAAAAGAGAACATGGAAATACACAAGTTACACTTATTACAGGAAAATACACAACTTTTGTCAAGGACCATTATTAATCATGTTTGGACAAATAATTATGAAAATACAACAAACATTCAAAGACGTGAGTCATACTAGACGGATCATGACACTCTTCTATTCCATGTTGCCAACATTGTCTAGCCATGCTTTGCATCTTGGAAAAGTTAATCACGTAGAACAATTTTATATGAAAAAATATTTTATTGTCTACATACATTAACTCTTACTCAAAAAATAGTACTTAAACTCATTATTTTTACTATTCTATAGATCATTATTCATATAAAGGAAAATTTAACAAATATTATTTTGCAGGTGACTTGCAATAATGAACATTGAGAAAGATAAAGTATCTAGTACAGTACTTGCAAAATCACAACATGGGACAAATAAAGAGTAAGTTACATGGAGAACATGCATAATTTATTTTCTATAACAAAATATTCTCTTGAAAAAACATACTTCACTAACACGTTTGTTTTGTCAAAGCCAATTGGCCATCATCAAAATTAACAACACTCCAACAGCAACTGTGCAAACAACCAATATTACATCAGATGAAAGGTATTTATAGTAGCCAAAAAATAATTACAAAAAAATTTCCAATTATATAGGGACTATATATAAATATAATAGGAAAAACTGTACTTTAATAATAGATTACTATACAAGTAAAAAATATATATTGTGCAATTTTTTCAAAAATGGAAATCAATGAAGAAGACCTCAATGTAGATGATCTTGATGATTCTTTCTCTGCAGCTGAAAAAGAACGCATAACAAAATGGTAAGACATGTCATCTATTCCAAACTAGTTAAACATTAAATAGTATTTTTCACAAATTACATGACTAACAATTGCATTTCATCCTACAGCCGCTTGGAAGACATTGAACTAAATACCACTTCTCCCATGAGACTGACCATTCAGAGCAACAAAGAAAGGTACTAATTTTTAATAGTCTTCTTCTCTACCTATTTTTATTAATAAGCTATGTATATACAAGTACATTTTCCATAGATTTCTATGAACACCAACATACTTAGTAAAAAAACTTTAATTTATATTCGCACAATTAAGAATAGCATACATTTCCAGTAACTACATAAGAAGAAATAACAAAACGATGGGAATTGTCAATTCCTCCAAACTAATTAAATGTTAAATAGTAATATCTACAAATTTCATGACTAACAATTTCATTTCCTATTACAGCCAGTTGAAAAGTATTGAACTAAATAGCACATCACCAACCAGAACTACTACTAAAAGCAAGAAACAAAGGTATTAATTTTCAATACTCTTTTTTCATACCATAATTAGTAAAAAAACTACGTATATGGTTGTACATTTTCCAAATATTTCTACAAACAGTAACATACATAGTGAAAAATCTTTAAATTACATTCGCACAATTGATAATAATATACATTTTCTATCCTTTAATGTTCACAACGATAATGCATATTTAGAATACAAAATTAACTACACAATTTATTATTTACAATCTAATTCCAACAAACCAAAAACCTAGTACAATATTGGAAATTTCCACAGAGCGAACTGGTTCAGTATTCAAAGGTGATGTCCTTGTTGTGTATGGTCCTGCATCTACAAAAAACAACAACACCCCAAAAAAGGCAGAAATTATACATGTAGATCTAGTATATGCCTATGGTCAAATGACTATTACTATAAACGTTAGTAACAATCTGATAAATACATTTTTGCCCCGTATGTTTGTTGGGTCTAGTATTCGCATCACCAACTTTTTAATCAAAAATAAAACTCAATATGAAAGAGGTGATGTGAACTGTTGCCTTGCCTTAACCAGTAGAAGCATAGTGGAAAGTATACCTACTATATGCAAAAAACATAGATTAACTCCAGATGTCACTATCTCCCAACTAAGTGTGTAGCTATTTTGATGGCTCGTTTGGAGAAATAGCAACATCTTATCACTTGAACAAAATCCAATTCGAAGTACATGTGAAAGATGGAGACATCCACGAAGATATGGAAACTGTAAATACCTAACCATCTTCCTTTTATTTTCATATGCAACTGAAATTATTTACTTAAATTCATTAACAATTTTCTTTTGTAGGTTGTTATCCCAACTGCCAACACAAATTTGTGTGCATTTTTATATCAAATGTTTTCAAAAACAAACATGTCACTGCTCCTTTTCAAAAATGTAGTTAGAACTGGTGCACAAGGCTCAAATATAATGCACACAACACAATCAACATTTTTTGAGGAGCTCAACAATGCATGTACAAGAGCATAGTTGCAAACTCTTGCAAAATCTAGCATTCAGGCAAGAGCCCAAAAATTAATAATTTTATTTTTACATTTATATAACACATTTATGAAATATTTTCAAATCCCTACACAATACATAACATGTTATTTTTATTGACAGGTACTTGGGACACTGAAACCAAAGAATTTCCACTTGCCTCCCTTCAAAGCTTGTTGTAGCACATGCCATCACTCCATGCTACTGGACAAGTGTCTTGAAAAAGGATCTACCAATTGCACGTTCTGCCAAAAAAGTACTCAACTTTCCTACCGTCACAATCTGGCTTGCACATTGTATAGGAAAGAAGGAAACATTAGCTATTGGTTAAGTGGACAGATCATTAAACAAATTTTTCCAAAGCTTGAAGAGATCACATATGAGCAATATAAAGAAGACATCTCGCCTACAGTGTTCTTATTATACATATTCCAATTGCAAGGAACTTTTATATTATCTGTTAATAATTTCAATTATGAGAATAGTTCAACATTGATTGTCTTTTTGTTTCCACAAATTGCAATTACACAAACAATCTGCCATACTGAACTACAAATTTTGTATATGTAAATAAGTAATTTTGTTGTGCTTGAATTTTACAACAATCAATTTTAAAGACACTAGCTCAAAAAAAATTGCATTTCTTTACTTTACAATAGTTTCAGATGTCTATCATGAGGTAAAAAATATTTCTAGGCTAGGATTTGGGAAAACATAGCAGATGATCGTTGCCACAGGGCTGAATCCTATCGTGACTAGGCAGATTTCAGCACAATATACCAGCAAAATCTTTGTAAAGTTGAGGCATGCTTTGCTTCTACTATAATGCACCTTTCTGCACATTACTGGTAAGCTGGAGACACAAAAATGCTCCTTTTGTGATGGATAATTTTTTTACTACTTATAGTCTTAGAGAATTTTCAACCATGTTTTGAATAGGTAGAATGTTTAGTTCATTCTTCAGAGAAGAATTTATCTTTTAGATGTATTTTGGAGAAATTTCACATTCTTCTCTTCTAGATCATGTATTCAGGTACAACTACCAAGCAAGGTTTTGGGGCGTTATATGGGAGCCTTGTCTAGGAATCATACCAGTATTTTAATTTCATTTTTCCTTTCATTTCATTCTATGACAAATATTCTTTTAATGAAGAAATTAATCTTACAACTATACTTTTGCATGTCACAATATAAACCCATTCCTACAGTGTCTATTTCTCTATAAATACGTGTATATATGAGTGCATGTTTGTCTCTACTTGCACATGCATATGATGTATTATATATAAAATTAAACACATGCCTACAACATCTATTTCTCTGTATATACCTATATATATGAGTGCATGTCTATGTGTAATTGCATGTATATATGCATATATATACCCATCTTTGATCATGTTATATCCAAATAAATTGAAGTACAGTCCCATTTTTGCACATTTTCAGACCTTTACACATGTAGGGCATATTGGTTCATATTCAACTTTTAGAATAATTTGGGTCTTTCTAGTAGTTTTACTTCCTTCACATTCTTCAGACCTTCTAAGCGATGATCTTGCAAATATAAAACTGGGGCTTGGAGAAGTAAGCCCATTGTATGTTTGTGACAGACCCCTAGGCAACACATGGATAGAATTACTTTGACTTTGTGCATTGGATATTTTACCTCTAATAGCTTGGGGGATAAATTTTTCAATCAATCAAGTTTCTAAGATGGTTAAATTTCTATTGTATCAATATGGCCTTTTTGCAGCTAGACACATCCGCTTAATATTTTTGCATAAGGCTTTCTAGTATCCTTGGGTGATTTGTATTTGTCATATTGTACAAGACTTGTATTTGGACACTAGAATAATTAAATTTCTTAAACATTTCCAACCTATATACTGAAGAGAATAAACCCCAACAATCTAAAGAACCATATTTGATATCATCACATCCTTTATCTCAAGTTTTCATCCACATTGCTTTGTCAACCCAAAATAGTTGCAACAAGCATCAATATCATTGATTATTTTAAGGATATGGTGCTTCTATGTTCAAAGTGTTAATTACAGTTTCATTTTAAGAGCAGTGCCTTCCAACTAACTGATTTGCTCCTATTTCAAGATTTTGGTGAAGATTTCTTGAGTTCAATCCACTTTTAATGGCTTCTTTTTGAGTGGGCCTTTAACTACTTAGCATTAAGTTCTCTATGAGTGATCATATATAGTGCAAACTTTAACTGAATGATATATGTTTTACATATATACATATTCTTGAGTTGTAGCTCTTTTACAGTGTTGCACGGCATGCTGAGGTCTGATATTTGGTACATGCTTCTTACGGGCATCTAGTTTAGTTCAAGAGTGCTTGTTTCCTTCTGACATAACTGATTTTTCTTTTGTGAGTTTATGTTACATGAAATACGATTTGTTCATTTATAGCTGAATCTGAAAACAAAAACTATACTCTCTTCGAATCTAAAAACTATCTTATCGATTCTATAATACCTTCAATCCCATTCTCTTATGTGATTATTTGTGAACATTAATAATAGACCGATTTTTCTATAATTGTTTAAATTTTTACTCATATTCTCTATTGTATATTTTTTATACTAGATTGTAAGAGTATATTATGTTGTAGCAATCTACCCTTTTTTCACTGTTTCATTTCTAGATTCTTCTTTTTAGGGCATTTATCTATTTGAATTTGTCTCTCAAAACCATGCAAATCATGTTTCTTAACATTTTCTATTTGAATGAAATCTTTTCTAAATCATAATCTATGTTCTTCTCTGGCAGACAGTAATGGGAAAAACAAAAGCAACCATCGTAGCTTGTGTTTTGTGTATATTTCTCTTATCTTGGACACTGACTTGCTGGACTTAAGATATCAGAAACTGATAAACATTTTCAAATTTTTTTCATCTATTCTTGACGTCCAAAGCCAATGAACATTTGAATTATGTAGTACTATTCTTAAAGATTTGTCGTCAATTTGCTTACACTTACTCTTTATGAATTTACTCTGTATTTATGATTTTTATTACTTCATAAATATATCATGCAGGTTTATATTGTTTATATGGGTAGTAAAGTGCATGAGGATGCAAACATAAACTTAGCCTTCAATCATTAGTTTCTTGTTGTTGCTTATGATGGAAGGTTGATCCAAACAAGACAATTCCTTGGAAATTATTTAAGCTCAGATTGAATAATTGCAAATTGTTTCCGATTCGGCAATGCTTAAATTGTCATTCCATTCAATCAAAGTTTTATAGTGATAGTGTTATTGGTACTACTTTAGTCTAGATTCTTACACTACTATATCCACCTTTCAACATGGAGAAATCCAAATCACCAAGCTACAGATTGGAAATCCAAAATGACTCTACTAGACTTCAAGAGGATGTCATCATCGACATCATTGACACAGGAAAAGTGGTGTACACCTTAGATTATCATTTCTTAGGATGTTGAAAGCTTTCTTACTAGATAGTAGAGACAAGCGACAATATGCACTATCAAACTCTTGTAATATAATACTGTTCAAGAAAAAAACCCAATTCAACTTACATTCAGATGAATGTAGGACAACAGACCTATACAATAGTATGAATATTTAAATCAAAACTTTTTGAGGGATGGACATGTTGTTTGAAACATGGAACCTCTATTTATTGTTTTAATCAGTAGTTCTTTGAACATATGAGTATTACTTCTCAAGAAAAAGATAAAGATTTTACACAGTGGATGTTTTCGATGGTTGTTGTTTTGCAGGAAAGGCACAATGCTATGTGATTTATTTCTGAAGTAGCAATGAAAAATTTGATTCGAAAATATGCAATTGATTTTTTTTCCTGAATTTTCTATTCCAATAAAATTTTGAATTTTTCTGATATTGACATATATCCTTCAACTGAGATTGATACTACTGTTCTCATTCATTGCCGATAATTATTGGATCTCTATGTAAAATCTGGAGAGTTGTGTTTGACTGCAAATAGTTATCTCTTCTGATTTATCAACAATTTTTATTTATGTTCATGGGATTCTTACACAAGACAAGATATTTATGCATTTCTTTATGAAGGAATGTTATTGTAAATCTCTTATTCAATTCCATGCGATCCAAATGGTTTATCCTAATTACAGAACTCCAATTGGCATTTATTACTTGTAATTTTTGTAGAATAACTTTATGCTTAGAACTAGGTTTTTTCATAATTGCAAACTCTTAAACACCCACTTCCATTCGAGAAAAACCTCTTCGTTATGCTGATTACAATAGTTTTGTTTGTATTTGTTCTTTATTGTGTTTTAGCAACAATTGGTCAGGAACTTTCAAGTGCTATTGTAGATTAAGAAAATGATACATAAAACACATTATTTTTTGGCAAAATAACAAAACTTAATGATGTACTTGATGGTCATCAGTGAGATATGGTTGCAAAGCACCTTCCATCAATTATTGAGCTCACTTAAGCAATATTAGTAAGGAAAATCCTGAGCAATGCAATACAAATCAACACACCTAATATTTGTCAAGTATTAAGTTTTACTTGATCTCTATTTCATTGGAATAATGACTTTTACAAGATGCAAATGTTGTAAAAGTTCACTTTCATTTTATTGGAGTTGAAATAGACATCCTCACACAATAAACACAACAAATACAAATAAAACTATTCTAAAACTTTATGGCAGGAACTTCGCTGCTCTTGCAGCTCTTGTTAATATACGTGCAATGTGCAACTTCTAAAATATTTACTACTGTCAATTTGAAACATTTCCCATTATGATTAAATTATTAATGTGATTCCCACCTTAACTGACAACATAAAAATTTAATTGCCTTTTTTTTTATCCAATTGTAACTACCAAAAAAATCTTAAGGAATACACACTTTCCATATGTACTCATTCCTATCAATAGAACTCATCAAATTTCCACCAACATTTTTTTCTAAAACTGCAAATTATTGCATGCATTGTGTAAGTCTAAAGCCCCAATACCTACCAATTAAGCACGTGTATTAGTTATCTAGATCTATTTGTATGCAGTAACTACATTCTTACCTATCTTCTTTCTATCTATCTCGAGGAAACCAAAACATTTTGCTCAAATTTCAATAAAATGTATTGTACCCTAATCTCAAACTATTTCTCTAATACAAGAGGACTATTATATTGTATAGTATAAATCTAAAAAAAATGTATTAATAATTATCATGCGGTATTAGTAATCACACGAGATCACTAGTATAATCTTTCACGCTTGCAATTGATGTCATTTAAAGCTTCTTAAATCATCCTCAAACCTTGATTCATGTGCACAACTTCAATATTACTACCAATGATTTAATCCTCAAAATTGCTTTCTACCCCATATAGATTCATGCATGCAAGCAGTAATGGTAATAACAATTCTCATCTACCAAATTGGATAGTGTCTCTCTCACTATAAAACTAGACATATCGAACTCAAAATTAGTCAAGGAACAATTGAGACAAATCGTGCATTGATATTCAACCTCACCACCATCGATAAACTAACCCACATAAAATATCCCTACAACATATATAGTCAAATAAGAATAGGTTCTTGCTTCTAATTTAAACATACATGCCACTACAAAAAAGAAAGTGTTATTAAACAAAGTGCATGAAATTCAAGATAATATATTTTAGAAAAGATAGTGTACAAAATAGAACGTACCAATGTTAATTGATATTCTTAATTAAAAAAAGACATATATTTTAATTTCCTAGCTAAAAGTGTTAACAATAATAAAAAATACAGTGCACAGTAAATGCAATACTCTTCTTTGTACAATAATATTTGTGAAGAAAATCAAAATCTTCTTACACAAGAAACCTACAAAGCAAAATTTCATATTACAATTTCCCATGTTTCTTATTAGATATATCTTCAAAACAAGAACTAAAAACCCATTAATAAAAAAATAACTCCTTATTACTGGTTTGGACACCAGTGCTGATGATGAAGCTAATTGGAATGAGGAGGAGGAGGGTGTTTCTTTGTCCCCTGTAGCGGTCCCCTCTAAAAAAAGAAAGAAGGGGAACCTTAAGAGGAACAGTGCTACCAAGAAGTTGGTTTTGCAGGAGTCAGATTCCCATGGGTCCCCTTCTACTGGAAATGACACTGATATCGTCTCTAGTGGCTGCCATTCCAAGGAGGATAATGTGCTTTATAGACAAGATTTTGGTGTGGTTGGTCATATGGAGAACATCGTGCCTGATAATGCAAGGGTTAAGGAAGCAAAGAAAATGCTGCAAAGGGCATCCAGTCGAATTGCAAAGTTGAAAAATCAAGTTGTGAAAGGTAGTATGAAGGGTGACAAGGCTTTAGGTAAGAAGATGTGTGTCAAGGAAACTGTTGTTGAAATCAATGATTCCCCTGATCGATAGTCACCCAACATGGAGCTGTCGAGTGAAAGGTCATTGCATGAGGAAGAGGGGATGAATCTGAATCCTAGAAAGCTTGAGCCCCTAAAGATTAATACTCTCTCCGAGGATTTCTCATACCTGAAAGATGATAATACTTCAATGTTTGAGCCTCTAGATATGGCTCATTTAGGGGCAACCTGCACATTTAAGCTTGCCAAGTGGGTACTTCAGGAATTTAATAAGGTAAATATTAAGATTAGGGGTCTGAAAGAGAATATGCATAATTTGTCGAAGGGTTATTCTTCAGATATTTTGATTGAGAGATTAGTTGATTTGAAGTGATCCTTTATGAACTTTAAGATCCTGTGTGAGAATCGCCTCTCTGAAATGGAGGCAAAGATTAATGAAACAAATGCAAATATCAAGAAATTATTGCAGGTTAGTCACTGTTCGGTCAAGAATGGTGTGGAATTCCAGGAGGTCTTATTTGGTAAGATTAGTCATCTCAAGGAGGATCAACTCTACTTTGCAGAGATGTTGGAAAAAGACCAGTCTTCAAAGGGTAAGGGGAAGAAGGGCAGAAAAGATGAGGCTAAGGGCCTATGTACTGGGACTAGGGAAAACCTTAGGAAGACCTTTGAGGAGGAAAAGCAAGAATTGTTGGACATGGTCAATCTGCATCAAAACCAAGAGATTGAGGTGGCTAACACCTTGAAGAATATGAAGTAGTGTCTTCTACTATGTTTTTTTTTGTTTCTATTTTGTTGTTGTTGGGTAGCTATTTTTTGGTTGATGGTTTACTTTGGCTATTGTTGATGTCTTTCTCTTTGAGCAACTTACCCTCTTTTGTGTTATAAAGGGTTTCGGGTCCCTTCAAAACCTTTTTTTCCCATATAATCAAAACAAAATAACTTTAACATTTTTTTTAAACAAAATATTTTTTAAATAATCATTTCAAATATATATTTAATATATTATATTTAATATAAATAACAAATTAAATATTTGATTTACAAATAATATATATTTACTATTTGTCTAACTTTTATTTCAAAATTTGCTTGTATTTATTTAAGACCAAATTTATTAATGTAAGCACAATTTATTAGTTTTACTTATTTTTAATATACATGTAAAATGCTTTTTCCACCAATTACCTAATTAAATTAAATCATGGTTTCTATTAAATTATGAGAACAAATTTATAACTCTAATAACAAAAAAAATACCTCACCATAGCCATGATTATATCCCTAATTCCTATTCTAACCCTATCTAACTCTTATTAGAACCCTTGTCATACCTCTAATTTTAATTTTAATCATAATTCTAACCCTCCAACTTTAACACTGGCATTAACATAATTTTCCTAATCCTAACAATAACTATAATCGTAAGTCTGTTATAAATTTATCCCCTTTCAATGTAAACGTGTCACTTAAGTTCGTAAAACCAATCAAATCCTTTCCATTCTTCTGCTCTGCTCTTCCACTAGCCTTTCATGTGGCACAAAATTGTCTTCTAGATCTATCTCTATTTATTATTTAATTAATATAGTATAATTTATATAAATATACACAAAAAAGATTGTGCACGATAAAATAGATTATAATTTGTATAAATACTGACAAAAAAGATCATGTACAATAAATTCGATCCACTATATGCATACAAAAAGTTTAAAATCTTCTCATACAAAAAAGCTATATTGTATCTACAAAACCAAAACAAACAAGCCATTCTTATTTCACAACTTATATTATATCAAAATACTCTTCCACATTACTTTGCTTTCATTATGATATTTGCCCTCAAACATTATTTGTCACTAACAACAAAAGCACACATACATTACAAATGTCTAAATCTACCAACTAACAAAAATAATCATTCAAAAACTCATCAACTAACAAAAAAAAATGTTTCTCCTCATATATATATTCAAGACCACAATTAAGAACCCATTCTATTTTTATCATCTATATCATATCAAAATAGAGGCTTCTTGTGCAACCGCCCATGCCACAATAAATTGTCCATCCTAATTGTTGGTTCTACATGTTGATAAAAACTTTTAAAAATTCTATATCCCACGTTTTCACACTCCTTTAACCTCTTCCTATATATAATCATAAATCAAATGCACAATATTATTAACCACTCACCAAAATATGAAAGAAACACAAACAATTGTTAAATTTGCAACTAATGAAATCGATCATTCATAAACTTACCAATGAACACGACCCAAAAGAATTGTCTTCTCCCCAAACTCTAATCACCAATGAGTTGCAACTGAAAATAAAAACCTTACATAATCAATCTTTGTTCACCATTCTTTCCACATAAGACCTTGACAATACACAAAATCCCCTAAAAATATCTCCCTTCTCGAAACTCATTTATTAAAAATATACGAACTAGTACAATACTTAAAACTTGTTTGTGTGAATAAATGTCGTGTACCTAATTAATTCACTTACTAGGGACTTAGGGGACATATTCACATGTTAAGTTTACTTAGGTCCTAAGATTCTTTCTAGAAGACTTAGTTGTCATGTCTAGATCTTATCTTTTTGACTTTTATGTCAAGTTAGTTGTGTCATGTCATAGGATTAAGACACATGTCATGATCTTGTCTAATCCTATGTCTTAGCCTGGTTATATAACCAAGGGGTTCTCATACATTGTATATCTAGAAGAAATTCTTAGATTTTCAATTCCATAGCAATCTTGAGCATTACATATTGATCTATTTGTGCTTTCTATTTGGCCTCTAGATCTTGGTTGGAAATCTCTATAGCCAACTTTAACATGGTATTAAAGCAAGTTGGGTGCCATTGGTTAGTATTTTTGGAGAGATCTTGGTAGATCTTGAAAAGTTGAGTATGTTCTTCTCTTCCATCATATGATGATATAGAGAATCAAAAAAACTTGATAGAAATACCAAATTTTGGAGGGGTTCCTTTTTGTGGCTTTGTATTGTAGGTTCAAATCGGAGCTTGTTGGTGTAAATTTGAGCTCACTATTGAGTTTAGGATGCTCAAGAAAGTCAATTTTGACTTTTGTTTCATCCAAATCAAATGTATGAGGCCAAATATGTGAGGGTTTGAAGCTGAAGAGTGGTTGCCAGATTCAAAAGGTAGTTACGATTTTGGAGTATTTTGGGTCAAAATTGACCACACCATCACATCCAAAAGGCCCAAAAATCCCAAGATTGATCGTCAATTCATCAAAATTGGACACTTTTTCCCAGGGCCATAAGAAAAAAATTTCCCTATTCGACCGTACGGTCGCTTGTATAGGTTGCCATAAATTGTCGTAGGTACAGTTTCAAAAAATATATATATTTTTTATTTATTTTTATTTTTTTCTTTAAAATATACAGATGTTGATTTAATTTTCAGAATTTTTTTTTTTTAAATAAAATTTAATTTAATTCTACAAACCTCCAATACCTTGAGAGTATGTGGGTGTCCACTATGCGCCACATGGTGCGGGCAACCTTGCCACCAAAGGGTGACTGTTCAATTTAATAACTGACGGATAATACAAGAAAACCAATGATTTTTTTTTATTAAATTGGCGCACATGCTTTTTTTATTCCTTCGATCAATCATAAATATTTCGTTGTATTAAAATGAAATATTTTGATTTCTTCCACAAATTCCATTGGTCAAAGTTCGCAGTTGTGGAGAAAATATTCCAATTGTCAAAGGCAATTTTCAGCATGACGACTAGCGAACTGTCAAATTTAGCCTCCCATGATATCAATAATGATGTCAACATCCTAAAGAATTTTTTTTCCCCCCTCATAGTTGATAGCTTTGATTTTGTAGTCAAACTTCAGAAGGCCATAACGCAATCATCTGACCTCCTTTTTGCGAGCAATTTTTTTGATTTGGGGTAGATTTCGTGCCCTTCATAGTGGTGTAGTTGGTTTTTAATTTTGGTGCTTGGTTTTTCTAGAAATTGAAGATTCTCATAGGTGTTGTTGAGTAGCTCTCATTTTGGGAACTTCCAGGGCTCCGTTCTTGCTCCTATAGTAACATTTTTGGGTGAATCTTTTTGAAAGTGCATAATTTTTTGTGTACTTTTCAATGGTGTGATCAAATTGATCTCATTCTAGGTAAAAATTTTACTTTGAGATTATGACCAAATTTGACATTTGTAAGCATTAAGATCAAGTCCACTTTTCTCTTTTTGGCAAGTGATAATTGTAATAATAATAAATATAAAGTGCCAAATCATGTGTTATTGGGGGTTTATTGATTGAGTAATTTGGGGTGAATCTCTTGGTGCATTATTTTGATTTGTTTGCTTGTGCTCATTTTTTCCATAGATTATTTTAAGGTTCCTTTGCTAACATCATACAACTATTCAAATTAACATCAACATGCAAGGAGTGCACTAATGAATCAAGGTCATTCTCTATATTTTGAAAATATAGTACTTAAACCTATAAATGTAGATAAAAAGATAAAATGGATGATTGAACATACTTGTTGGCATTTCAATTCGCACCTTTGGAATGTGGATTAGAAATGGACAACTATGCATAGATAAACTGCTTTTCAAATTAGGAGCGAAAGGTCCCTCTTCACTGGTGATGCTTAAAAAGAAAGAATACTAAACTATTGCTAATCTTTTTGTCCTTAGCTAAGAGCACAAGGTTATAAAAATCTTTGTGTCATAGCTATGGTTTTCTCTTTTCCAAAACTTCAACTACAACTAAGCCTAAACTAATGACGCTTCTAATAACTCAAGTAAACTCAAAGCTTGATAATCAGAAGTAAACAAGGAATGATTTAATAGCACATATTCTTAAACAAAGATTATATAAGAACACAAAGCAAAACCTGAGATAGTAGATCAAAGCAAAGTAGGCATATGATTTCCTTTCTCAAATTTCTAACAACGATTACACTTCTGGACAACATATTTGTAGCAATAAAAGGCTTATAGTTTAGCAATCAAACAATATTAGACTTGACACATATTACACATAAACTGAACAATGATTTGCAACAAAAGGTAGGCATGCAAACTTACTCTTACACAAAATGAATAGATATTGAATAACAAAGTTGTAGGAAAAAGTAGGCTAAGCAATTTGTTATCACAATAACCGTTAAAAAAAAGGGCAAGGCTACCCTTATTTATACACAAACAAAGAGTAGGGAACCCTAAAATCCCCTCTCTTTTACAACTAGACTTACCAACTTGCAAGCTTTATTTCTAAAACTAACACAAGACAACTAACTAACAACCTGCTAAAACAAAAAAGCAAGGAAAGTTCCAACTATTACAATTTGATTTTTCTATTTCATAAAGAATAGATAAGCTTGAATGAGAATAACAAGTACAACTCGAAAAAGGCATTGAGTTAACTATTGCTTTAATTCTATTCTTGGAAATCCTCGCTGCCCAAAAAGATGACTCATTTCTCTCCAAAAAGGCTGGTAACCACCTCCTTGAACATCGATTTCTATCGAAGAATATCGCTTGTTTATAAACTTGATTTTTAACTGTGAACATGCCTATGTTCAAAATTTTTTTACGTGAACTGTTGAAAATAAATTACCGATTTTTCTCGAAAAAGCAGATTCCCAGATAAAAGCTAAGACCTAGGTTTTGTAGAGAATCACGTTCTGGCAAGACCCAGTTGATCAAATTTTGAAAAAATTGAGTGTTTCTTAAAAAAGTGCGAAAAAAGCAAATTCTTGAAAATATAAAATTTTTCAATCTTTAAGAGGATCAAAAAGCAAGTGGACCCAAATCGATAAAAAATGAAAAATATGACTCCCTTTTTTTGAAATGTGATGCCCTAGAAATTTAAAGCATGAAAAAGCATGCCTCTGTGCTTCCCAATCCTGAAACCACGAAGAACACTGAAAAGCACCACGTTTTGGCCTCCAAATCTTGATGTGAAGAATATTATATTTTTCTTCCTCTAGATGCCAATCTGCAAAATATGAAGAATAAATGCCAAAAGCCTTCTTAAATGGATTTGGAGAAGAAAAAGCACTTTATTCATAAAGCTTTAAAACTTTCAAGTCATTCATAACCAAAATCATCAAACGTAGACACTGTTTTGAATGACGAATGATAAAAAATGGAAAAAATTCTAAGGCATTGAAGCTTGGGTGCCCATGGCTAGTTGGGGCACTTTTCATCACCAAAGTTAGAAAATTTTCAAGATTTTTACCTTTTCCTTGATAAAATGTCTCTGTTTGATCTTTGATTTCGGACGTCTAATGAATCCTATGAACTAGCTGATGGACTTGTTGAAGAGGGTGAGAAAATTTGAGAGAAAACTCCTAGAGGCTGCAAACACTAAAAATAAATTTTGAGTGCTCAAAATCTTGAGCACCCCTAGCCGACTGGGGTGCCCATGTTTGCTAGAGTTAACCATTTTTGAAGATTTCAATATTTTTCTCTTCATTCCGTGTGAAGCTAACTACCCCTGTTTGATCTTCATTTTTGGGCAGCTGGTAAATAACAGAGTCTAAAAATTAGTCATCCTGATAAGCTTGATTATATCTTAATTGATTAGTATCATCTACCAGCCTTTATCACTACATCTGACAATCTTCTGAAAGCCAGAATGAAGTCAATGAAGAAGTTTTGAATGTTTTCTAAAAAATACAGATTTTTTTGAAGGCATAGAAAGTTGGGTGCCCCTCTTAGCCAGGGGATCCTATATTCTCCAGACAACCAAAATTTTGATATTTTCAACTTTCTTTTGACCCTTTTTATCTCCCCTGTTTCTACTTCCATTCGATTGACAATATCTGGCGTTTGATGAATCTTCTGGTCTAGCTGAGATATTCATTGGAAAGCCTGAAGAATTCTAAAAAAGATATACAATTTTGCAAACCATAGAAACTACCTTTGACCTCCCAAAACCTAGGCACCCTTGGCTAGCTGGGGCACCCATGTGAGTCAGAGTAATTTTTGAATGTTTTTCATGATTTCCACTTTGTCCTTGTGATAGAACACCCTTGTTTGATTTGATATCTTAACTATTTGTCTGGTCCAATGAACTTGTTGATGGATTCATTGTGAAGCCTACAAAAATATGAGAAGAATCCCTAAAATGACAAAATCTAACAACTAGTTTTGAGCCCTTGAAATCTTGGGCACCCCTAGCTAGTTGGGGTGCCTTTATTCTCTAGAGTTAGTTTTTATTATGAGTTTTTCAACTTTTTACTTTGCTCTTCGTCTTCTGCTTCACATTCACCATTATGCTCACTGTTGACTATGCCTTGAATGTCGAAAACTGAAAAAGTGGCTAAGGAAAAGAATCCTAGGCACCCTCCTTGAATTAAGGTGCTTGGACTCTCCAAACTTAGTTTTATTTTCACAATTTTCAAGTTTTTCAGATTCCCTCCTTCATTCTTCATTTTGCAAGCATCTTTTGCCATTTCTCATCACTTGTGCAACATTTGAGACCTTGAATCTAACACTTGGTAGTTGACCATCCTCCATTGATGAGCTCAAAGCTCCTGTTTTAGCTTCTGAAAAAGCAAAATAGACCCACCAGAGAAAAACTGATCTTTTGACAGTTCTAATTGGACTCGCCTGATCGGGAAGTATTTTAAACCAAACAAAATCAATTTGAGCCCTAGAAACAAAATTTCTATTTCTAGAACTTTCTATTTTTAGAAAATTTTGCTAGTACCCATTTGAGAAGAAACCCCAAAAAAACTCGAAAAAGTCTATTTTTAGAAACTAACTTTAAAAAACTAGGGCCGAAAAATTGAGATCTAGGTTTTGTAGACAATTTTGTTTTGAAGAGACTCGGATAGTTAGATTTTGATAAATCTAAGTTTTTGACCAACACGCATGACATGCAAATTTATATTTTTCGATAATTTCTACAAGACTTTGACCATTTTTACAAAATACCTTAATGAGGCAAATTTTTTAATTTTGGGTACAACATTTGGCTCTGTCTGGGGACCATGTTGGATACTTACAGAAAAGGAGAACTAGGAATTTGTGGACTTTTAAGCATAGACCAATGTATTATCAGTTGGGCATCAGAGTCAAGACCATTTCCTAATCACCTACCACAAGAATTTTCCCCTAAATCACCTAGGATAGGACTGCCTAAATCACCTATAAGTTGGAACTCCCCTAAAAATCACCTTAA
Source organism: Sequoiadendron giganteum (assembly GCA_007115665.2). Classification (NCBI taxonomy): domain Eukaryota; kingdom Viridiplantae; phylum Streptophyta; class Pinopsida; order Cupressales; family Cupressaceae; genus Sequoiadendron; species Sequoiadendron giganteum. The sequence goes on from CM021104.1 coordinate 386,964,996, forward strand.
ACAAGATTGCTTAATCACCTAAAACACGTCAAAACTTCACGGAAAGGGGAAAACATCGCGACATAACGTAATGAAATATTATGGAAAGGGGAAACACATCACGACAATAGAAAGGAAATTACTGAAAGAAAATTACTCCATCCCTGAAGGAATGAAGTGCTTCAGATATTTCTCACTGTATGGTAGCAGGAAAAGTCTTCCATCGATGTTGCTTCTACCTGAAAGGCTTCATTTCTCTTTTGATGGGTATTGCAGGAGACAATTCCTTTGGGATGAAGATTCTCATATCTTCATATGACCAAGTAAAGGCACTCAGACAAAAGTTGGAATATGGTGCAAAGAGGGAAGTAGATACCACTAAGGCATCGGTTTTGTTGTCGTCCATCCCTGGAATGTCAAACTCTTCAAACCAGTCGATTGCGTTCCAAACTCGGTTTCTATAATGTCATAGGTGATCCTTTCTAACTTGGAAATATCCTTTGATTGGCTCATTAATTGGATCCACATCCCCTTTAACACATAGGAGTTTGATTCCCATGTCTTTGACATTTTTGAGACCTAGTAAAAGTGCCTCTTTTTTAGCTTCAGTGAATTCTAATTGTAGGAAATGTGCAAATGGGTATAACTATCCTTTAGGGGAGATGATTATTTCCTCTACTCCTGAACTTGCAATTAAACAACTCCCACTGAACTACATTGTCCATAACTTTGTATCATTTGTAAGTCTCTTTTTAGGACAAGCAATGTTTTGGTCTTTAGTTTCTATCTCTCATAGCATCACATAATTACCAAGACACGTTTCTTGATATAACACTTGGGCTAGGGGGTCTAGGGATTTCACCAATATGAATCGAGATTTGGGCTCTAATTCTATCTTGATTTTTCCCTCCTTTATAGGAATGGTTGCAGATAACCAATCTAACTGTATCTCACCACCAAGATTGTTGCAGAAGCTCCGGCTCAACAACATCTCGTAGCTGGCTAGAATGTCAACCACTAGTATGGTCATCATTATCTTTTTCTTTGGATAAGCTTCCAACCTTACTTGAGGGTCCTTCAATTGTCCGACCAATGACACTAACTTAGACTCAAGTGAACAACACTTGTCTTGTGTCTTAGTGCACGAAAGTCCCAATACATTCATCACTTGTAGAGAAATGACGTTGTCTAAGGTTCTTGAATCTATGGCGCAAATGCTCAATTTAAATCCTCCTATATAGAGAGATGTATAGAAATTTTTGGGATTTTATTTTGTTAGAACAGATGACTCAAGCAATGTAGGCTGAATTGAAGCCTCTTTCTTTACATATTGTATTATTCTATCCAGTTGCTTAGGATGATCACGCAGATACTCCAACTATGAAATTTTAACCTTGGTCTTCATCATGGAGTTTACAATGTCAAAATTTGCTAAAGATGGGTCTTGAGCAACCGCTTCATTAATCTGTTCTTTAGTTCTCTACCTCTCGTCTTCTTCTTTATGTACTTTCAAGTGTTGAGCATGTGAAAACATAGGCATTGAATGTCTTATGTGATTTACTGCAAGAGAGTAGTGGCAGAGGTCTTCTTCTTCTTCAATAATGGGTTCAAAGTATCCTATAACAAAGTCACCATTGAAGTTGTTTGTCTGTGGTAAGACAACATTCAAACTTGGTGCAGGTACAAAAATTGAATTGGGTGCAACATTAGTGTATCCCATGATCTGATTCATTCTCAAGTTTTCAGGATATGTAAACTCGATATGTGTATTCCAGTCTCATGGAAAGAACAAAATATTGCATTTAGTGCAACTTCAACTATTTGTCTTGGTGGAGGTGTTGGTAACCGCAACCTGTAATTATTGAAAGGCTAGAAATTATTTCTCTTAGACTAATACGGTTATTGAGGTTGATATTGTGGTGGTGGTAGTGCAAGCATCTCATTAGTTACCTTCTATAGCAGTGGATCTACAAAAAATTGAACTAGAGGTCTGATAGAATTTGTCTTCATCTTGTTGGAGGTAATCATATTATCCTCCAACTTAATGGCATGTTCTTGTGCATCTGTAAATTTTGTTTCTTTTGTTATCTTGAGGAAGAAGGCTATATCTAATGGAAGAGAATTTATGAAGTAAATCATTAGAATCTCTGGTGATGGATTAAGTATAGAAGAAAGTCGTGTAACAAGATGATTAAATCTTGATACAAACTCCCTCATGGAATTGTTGTGCTCCATATTTGAATTTTCAAGTTGGGAAAACAACAAATGACTATCTTCAACAGACTTGAATCTTGCCAAAAATTTCTCACTCATAGTTGACCAACTTGTAATAATGCCTAGCTCCAGGTGATTGAACCAGTCGACAACATTCCCAACAAGAGTCTCCACAAAGAGATGCACTGCAATGTCTTCATGTGCCACGTGCAAAACAACGCAAGCCATTGTGAATGCAAAGATATGTTCATCCGGGTGTTAACTCTTGTCATCGTGAAACCAAGGAAAGTTCTTCCTTGACCCTTTAGGTAACTCATGATTTTCACGCAAAGCTAAAGGTCCAATATTGTTACCCCAAGGTAATGGGGTGAACATCTTTGATTATTGCCAACATTATTGTTGTTATCACCCATTTATTCTAGTTGAATCACATGTTATTCTTAACAAGAGCAATAGGATGCCCGATGGTCATTCTCGTGTCATAAAAGCGTAAGCTTTCTTGAAGTTTTATGCCTTGTGCCCCATGGTGGGCGCTAGAAAAATTTTTGCGTTTCAATTTGTGCCTCTGGAATGTAGATTAGAAATGGATAGCTATGCATAGATAAATTTCTCTTTGAATTAGGAGGGGAATCTCCCCCTTCACTAATGATGCTTATAAAGAAAGAATACAAAACTATTGCCAATCTTTTTGTTCTCAGTTAAGAGCACAAGGTTATAAAACTCTTTGTGTCGTAGTTGTGGTTTTCTCTTTTCCATAACTTCAACTACAACTAATCCTAAACTAATGATGCTTCTGACAACTCAAGTAAACTCAGAGCTTGAGAATCAGAAGTAAACAAGGAATGATTTAGTAACATAGATGCTTAAACAAACTTACTTCCAATGCACACTTGAAGACTCATTGTACTTTTAGATGCAAGCTGAAATAAATATTATATAAGCAAAACAAATGAAATAAAACCTAAGACACTAGATCAAAGAAAAGTAGGCATAATATTTCCTTTCTTAAATTTCGAACAACGATTAAACTTCTGGGACAACATATTTGTAGCAATAACAGGCTTACATTTTAGTGATCAAACCAGATTGCACTTGACACAAATTACACATAAAAATTGAACAATGATTCGTAACAAAAGGTAGGCATGCAAACTTGCTCTTACACAAAGTGAACAAACATTGAATAAAAAAGTTGCAAGAAAAAGTAGGCTCAACAATTTGTTATTATAATAACAATTAAAAAAATAGGCAAGGTTGCCCTTATTTATACACAGACAAGGAGTAGGGAACCCTAAAATCTCCTCGATTTTACAATTAGACTTGCCAACTTGCAAGCTTTATTTCTAAAACTAACACAAGACAACTAACTAACAACCTGCTAAAACAAAAAGCAAGCAAAGTTCCAACTATTACAATTTGATTTTTCCTATTTCATAAAGAATAGATAAGCGTGGATGAGAATAACAAGTCCAGCTCTGAAAAAGCATCAAGTTAACTACTACTTTAATTCTATTCTTGGAAATCCTCACTGCCCAAAACAATGACTCATTTCTCTCCAAAAAAACCTAGTAACAGCCTTCTTGAACGTCGATTTCTAGTGGAGAATATCACTTGTTTATAAACTTGAATTTTGATTGTGAACACACCTATGTTCGAAAAAGTTTTGTGCGAACAGCTAAAAACAAATTACTAATTTTTCTTGAAAAAGCGGATTCTCAAAAAAAAGTTGAGACCTGGGTTTTGCAGAGAATCACATTCTGGAAAGACCCAGTTGATCAAATTTTTAAAAAGCTGAGGGTTTCTTGAAAAATAACGAAAAAGTAGATTCTAAAATTTTCTAATCTTCAAGAGGGTCAAAAAGCAAGCGGACCTAGATCGATGAAAATTGAAAAAGATGACTCCCTTTTTCTGAAATGTGATGCCCTAAAAATTTAAAGCATGAAAAAGTGTGCCTTCGTGCTTCCCAATCTCGAAACCACGAAGAACATTGAACAAGCACCACATTTTGGCCTCCAAATATTGATGTGAAGAAAATTATATTTTTCTTCCTCTAGATGCCAACTTGCAAAATATGAAGAATAAATGCTAAAAGCCTTCTTAAATGGAGTTGGAGACGAGAAAGCACTTTATTCTCTAAACTTTAAAACTTTGAAGCCAATCCAGAACCAAAATCATCGAATGTAGACACTGTTTTGAATGATGAATGATAAAAATTGAAATTTTTCTAAGGCATTGAACCTTGGGTGCCCCTGGCTAGCTGGGGTGCTTTTCATCACCAAAGTTAGAAAATTTGAAGATTTCCAACTTTTCCTTGATAAAATGTCTCTGTTTGATCTTTGATTTCGGACGTCTGATGAATCCTATGAACTAGCTGATGGAATCGTTGAAGAGCATGAGAAAATTTGAGAGAAAACTCCAAGAGGTTGCAAACCCTAAAAATAACTTTTGAGTGCTCAAAATCTTGGGCGCCCCTAGTTGACTGGGGTGCCCATGTTTTCCAAAGTTAACCATTTTTGAATATTTGAATATTTTGCTTTATCCGTTCCACATGAAGCTAACTACCCAGGTTTGATCTTTGTTTTTGGGAAGTCAATAGATAACAAATTCTCGAAATCAGTCATCTTGACAAGCCTGATTAAATCTGAATTGATTGGTACCATCTGCAAGCCTTTATCACTGCATTTGACAATCTTCTAAAAGTCGGAACAAGGCCGACGAAGAAGTTTTGAATGTTTTCTAAAAAAACAAGAAAATTTCTAAGGCATGGAAAGTTGGGCACCCCTCTTGGCCAAAGGAGCCTACATTCTCCAGACAGCCAAAAATTTGATATTTTCAACTTTCTTTTGACCCTTTTTATCTCCCTTGTTTCCGCTTCCATTCGATTAACAATATCTAGCGTTTGATGAATCTTCTGATCTGGCTGAGATATTCATTGGAAAGCGTGAAGAATTAATTTTATTTTTATTTTTTAAACCCTAGAAACTACCTTTGACCTCCCAAAACCATAAGCGCCCCTGGCTAGCTAAGGCACCCATGTGAGCCATAATTAGAAAATTTTGAAAGTTTTTCATGATTTCTGCTTTGTCCTTGAACACCTCTGTTTGATCTGAGATCCTGACATTATGAAGCCTACAAAAATATGAGAAGAATCCCCAAAATGACAAACCCTAACAACTGGTTTTGAGCCCTTGAAATCTTGGGTGCCCCTGGCTAGCTAGGGTATCTTTATTCTCCAAAGTTAGTTTCTATTCTAAGTTTTTCAACTTTTAACTTTGCTCTTCGTCTTTCTCTTTGCATTCACCATTATTGTCATCATTGATCGTTCATTGAATGTCAAAAACTAAAAAAGTGTCTAAGGTAAAGAATCCCAAGCACCCTCCTTGAATTAAGGTGTCTAGACTCCAAACTGTTTTAATTTCACAATTTTCAAGATTTTTAGATTCCCTCCTTTGTTCTTCATTTTGCGAGCATCTTTCACCATTTCTCATCATCTATGTAGCATTTGACACCTTGAATATGACACCTGGTATTGGACCATCCTCCATTGATGACCTTAGAGCTCTTGTTTTAGCTTTTGAAAAAGTAGAATAAACCCACCACAAAAAACTTATCTTTTGACAATTCTAACTAGACCAACCTAATCAGGAAGTATTTTAAACCAATAAAAATTAGTTTGAGCCTTGGAAATAGAAATTCTATTTTTAGAAAGTTTTGCCAGTATCCATTTGATATTAAACCCAAAAAAAATTATTTTTAAAAACTTTCTAAAAATAGAAACTTTTAAAAAGTAGGGTCGAAAAACTGAGATCTGTGTTTTGTAGAAAATTTTGTTCTGATGAGACCCAAATCGTTAGATTTTGATAAACCTGAGTTTTTGACCAATGTGCATGACATGCAAATTTCTATTTTTAAAAAAATTCTACAAGACTTTGATCATTTTTACAAAATGCCTTAATGAAGCAAAAAAATCAATTTTGGGTATAACAATAGTAAAGCTCTCAAATGTCTTCTTAGCCTAGTTTCTCAAGATTTTTTTGTTTCAAATTGAATCATGTAAGGATTCTCATGAAGCTTGGAACAAATTAAAAACATTGTATGGTACTACAGATGAAGTAAGATGCTATCAAATTGATAATGAACTTATGAGCCTTTATCCTAAGAACTTTGGAAAATTCCAAGACTACATCACTAAGGTTAATGATCTAAGAGAGCAATCTAAAGCATGTGGAACTGATAAGAAGGAAATTCAATTGGTCTACAATATATTGAACAAACTTAGTCCTGATTATGTTGATTTTGTTTCTAGCTTTCATACCCATAGGTTGTCTATGGGGTCGGCATATACTACACTTTCGATTGCATCATTTTCTGAGTTGTCAATCCATGAGAAAAAAGAGGTTATCTCGATGGGTCTGATCAAGTCATCTAAATCTCAAGCCTTGTTGACCAATCAGGTGAAAGAATCAAATAAGAAACAAAAGAAAACAAAGAATAATCCACATTTAGATCAATCATAGAATAAATCCTCTTCCATAGAGAAATCATCTAAGAAGGAGAAGACAACTTGTTCATATTGCAAGAAGCTTGGACATGATGAACATTCTTGTTATAAGAAGGATATTGATGAATTGAAACATCTTCTTAAGAAGAATCATATTGATCTACCTTCCATAATGTCTGAGTCAACTTCTTCCTCTTCTTCTTCAAAACAATCTAATAAGGAAAAAGGTCATGTTGGTTTGGCTTCTACATCCAATAATAAGGGGAAAACTCTTTGTGCTTCTACAGGTCTGGGATCGGGGAGATGACTTCTAGATTTAGGAGCATCTCATCATATGGCTTCTTCATAGTCTATATTATCTTCTTTTGAGTCTTGTACTATGTCTCTTATTTTGATGGGAAACAATGCATACATGAGTGTAATTGGGAAGGGAACTATTGATATTGGGGAGGACACTTTCAATGATGTTTCATGTGTACCTCATTTGTCAAACAATCTTCTTTCCATCTATCATATTACACATGGTGGAGATGGGAGGACTATGAAATTTACTACTGATTCAATTATCATTAGAGACTTAGAGAGTAGAGAGATTATTGCTACTAGAATGGTTGACCATTCAACTCAATTGTACACCTTTGTAAATTTTGCTTTTGATGATGACATTGTTCCTTTAGTCATTGATCACACTTCTAATAATGTGAACCATAATTTTGAGGAGGCTTTTGGATACTTGAACTTGGGAGTTCTCACATCAGATCTCATTCTTGAGCCTTGAATTTCATCTCCTCCATCTTTTGTTGCATTTGATGATGCTTGTGTTGCCATAGTTTTGGCCTCTTGTGATTCAAGACAATAGGATCTACATAGTCTTCCAACTACATCTACTTGGTATGAATACTTGATAGACATTGGTGGGTTGTTTTTTGAGTCTCACATTTCAGATTTGGGAGACACCATTGATTGCATACATCTTCTCTTTGATGAAGATGATTCTTCTTTAGTTGTTGCAAGACAATACTCTGACCCTCTTGTTCATTCTCTACATGATCATTCTTCATATTTTGATGTGAGTGTGGATAATTTTGGACAACATTTGGAGAAGGATTATTTATCTTCAAAGGAGATAGCATTACCTTTGGATTGTGTTCTACGTTCATCTCTAGGAGATTCTAGTTTGACATCTTTAGCTGTGTGGGTTAGAACGCCTGTTTGGAGTGTGTCAGTTTTCAACATCGACATGGAGACACTTGAGCATAGTTCAGAGACATCACATATCATTCTTCTTCCCACATCATCCTTTCAAGAAAGGGAAAACATCCTACATATCATCTTGGTTTTGTTTCTTCCTAAAGGGAGGCACATTGTTTGACAATATTGGATAATCTTTAGTATTCAATATCGAGCTTCTACCATTATAGGAAACTCACCATTGAGGGGGGATACATGGTATGTCTTCTTCTTCTCTATTGTGGGGGGTCAAATTCCTTGTATGGGGTTTTGGCCTTCTCATTCTTCATTGAGAGAATTTTGTATTTCATCTCTCTTTTGGGGAGGAGTTTTATCCCATTGGATTTTCTCCTTTTCTTCATTTGTGAGAGATTGCATTGCATTTGTACATGGGTACTTGACATGGCCTAGTAGCTGAGACCCATCTTTGCATCATTTGTATAATAATATACTCCTTAGGTTGCACTTAAAGGGGGTGTTGGTTTGAACAAATGTCTTATACCTAGTTAATTCACTTATTAGGGACTTAGGGGACATATTCACATGTTAAGTTTACTTAGGTCCTAATATTCTTTCTAGAAGACTTAGTTTTCATGTCTAGATCTTATCTTTTTAACTTTTATGTCAAGTTAGTTGTCTCATGCCATAGGATTAAGACACTTGTCATGATCTTGTCTAATCTTATGTCTCACCTTGGCTATATAACCAAGGGGTTCTCATACATTGTATATTGAAGGAATTCTTGGATATTGAATTCCATTACAATCTTGAGAATTGCATATTGATCTCTTTGTGCTTTCTATTTGGCCTCTAGATCTTGAGTGGAAATCTCCATAGCCAACTCTAACAAAACTAAAATCCTACCCAATCTAATGCACTCTACAACCCACTATATTAGAAAAGACATATACTCTAATTTCCTACCCTAAAGCATTAAAAAAAGGTACCACACAATAAATGTGATCCACTGCTCGGATACAAATACCATATGTTACCAATATAAACCATAAATACATGATCACCAATTACATTATGATTCAATTAATATAGTGATATATTATATAAATTATATTTATATAGTAATATATAATAATCTATTATTATTTTTTAAAGAGCTAACTTCTTTATATTAAAGTTGGTCAAGTAAAGAATATAATGTCATTTTAAAACTTAAATATTTTCAATAAATCTATAATGTATAATTATTAGAGTTACAGTTATAATCAAAGTTACAATGAGTGTTAAAATTAGAATTAGGGTACTAATTATACTTAGAGTTATAATTATGGTTAGAATTAGGATATATCAAGGATTAGGACCATGGTTAGGATTAGGTTTAACATTAAGATTAAAATTAGGGTTAGAGTTAGGATAATAACTATAATTAAATAAAAATAGCTCTTCAAATAAATTCTAAGTAAATAATAACTTTATATTATTTCAAAAGGTTTCATTCTTGAACTTCTTCATTTATTTGAGATTTATCTTATTTACTTTAAAATGATTTAAGAATTATTTTACTCTATATACTTAACACTTCGGTTTGAACATACTTAATTTCAACTATATTAGTTAGAGTTGATTTTATTAGTGTTTATGCTTAATCTTTGTAATTCTTAGGTTTTTTATTTTCTTTCAAAAATTCAAACAAGCAACCCTAAAAACCCTTTTACTTCACAATCCCTTTGATAATTTAAATAATTCTACAATCACAAATAAGTAGGCAACTTACTTGGAAGATCGCTCAAAAGCCTAGTTGTTCTAAGCTTCAAAATTTGCCTTCAAAGAGCTTCATTCTTCAAAATTATTAAATACACATGCAATTGTGATGACAAACAAAATAATTCTAAGTTTATTACCCTAAAAAAGCACTAATTGACACTTAATTATAGTATGATAGCTCCCGCCTATGGAATTGATAATCAACAACTTCTTGTTCTCGTTTGAATTTTGATCGTCGATTTGTGCACTTTAAAATAAGATCAACCGCTAGCACACATCTTCCATACACCACATATTCCATTTGAATTTGATTTTGTGAGAACACATTATGAATGACCTTTGTGCTCAAACCTGGACTTGACACTCATCCCACTTACACCTTGTCTCCTCAACCACGTTTTGGCTTTTTGCCCTAAAATCTAGTACGTACACGTGTTGATATCCCAATGACTATCGTGCAACATAATTTCTTTATGGGCTGATGGCTCAAAATTGTACTCCATAAGTACCATGCACTAAAATCAAATAGATACCCTCAACTCCCTTTTGCTATAACCTTCTCGGAAAGAAACACGTTGTGAAAAAGCTCCGCGTTACAATTAGGAACAAGCATGTGTCCCCCTTTCATCAACCATTGCTCAACACACCACCTTGTTGTGTCGAGAGCATGAAATCACGCTTCGAAGAAGTCTTGCACTTAAATCATATACTGACACTTATCCCTCTCTTTGAGTTATTTGAGGAGGATAAGATCAACAAGACGGTTAGCCTTCTAGTCAAAATTAGCAGCAAGAGATTTGACTTGGGAAAGAACTTGATGACGAATTAGACTGTTTGTTTCGGTCCCATAGACTGTTTAGTCTCGTGGACGTCATTAAAATCTTTCATTCATTCCTTCTAGCACCTATTTATTATGCGCTCCATTTGCAAGAATGCACTCTCAAGGAGTGAAGTGTTGCAATGAAACATTGACAAGTGTTGATCTTTTAGTGGCTCCATTCTAATGTAATTTCTTTTAGCATTGAAGAATTGAAATTGTCATGCATATAGAATATGCACTACAATAAAATTTGGACCAATAAAAATCATCAATAATATTAAAAAAAAATCAATAATAACATAATCTAAACACCATTCATCACAACTTTAATTATTATTATTGATAATATAATACATTATAACAGTCTAACCATAATATGTAATACATCACTATAACAATATTAAAAATATAATAATATCATAAAAATTCACACTGACCAATCTCAATTAAATTGAGGGGATGCGTGTCTGCAATCTATGCATTGAATGGAGAACGGGCTTCTCAAATGCGAAAACTCACAAAATGCAGAAGCGCCTACAAAGTTTACATTCAAAATATAATGCAAACAATATTCACCATAACTGTAATTAATAATAATACAATACATCATTTATGCACACACGCTTCAATGTTGTTTTAAGTTCACACCTATCTTATATCTTTTTCATTTTGTAAATTAAATCTCGCCTTAAAAACCTCACATCTTTTTAATTCAAATCACACACATCGTTTAACCCTCAAAAGTTCTAACTTCTAATTGGTCGAAAAAACACCTACAAATTGAATTTTTAATCATTTTACATTAATGCCTTGTAATTATTACATGTTCCTAAATAATACTATAAAACATACTAAACAACCCTCTTCCAGTATAGAAAACATTTAAGCTTCCAATAGTTTATTACTTAAAAAACACTCAATACTGCATAATACAACTCAATAATATTGAAAAATACTTGCCCCTCTTGAACAACGTGAAGATTGCAAAAATAACTTAAATCTTTTTGACCAATCAAATCCTTGATAATTACCATTTAAAATATCTTTTATTAAAAGAATTACAGCTTAACCCCTCGGCAACATTTCAAAACCCTGAAATTTCTTTGGCACAAAATAATTCCCACACCTTTTTCAATAAAAAGGTACATATATTATTAACCTCTTAAACGATTTGATAATTCGTGCCTATTGGAAGTACCTAAAAAACCAAAAAAAAAACGAAAAGACGACGAAGTGAAGACTTTAGTATCTCTGCCCGTAAGGGACTAACGAGCGCTTTGAAAAAGCGTTTTCTTTCTTTTTAAAAGAAGTGGAGTAGGGGTCAGTAGTTGTGGAGGGCTTGCCGCATTTTATTGGCTTTGAAACTCATATTAAATATATGAACAATTAGGTGTTTGGGCATATCCAGTTGAATAACGACGTACAAGCATAACTGCTTCTATCACCTATGTCTTCAGGTACCTTCTTTCTCAGCTTAATCTCGCCTTCAAACAATGCATTGGGAATGCCGTTTCTTTTAAGATAAGTTGGGTATTTGCAGATGCAGATATGGAGGATTATGGATTTGAATACTCGGAGGAGGAGACCGAGGAGCAGGATGTCGACATTGAAAATCAATACTACAACTCTAAAGGCATTATTCATATCCTCTATTTTTCTTTTCTGTCATACTGTTTTAGGCAACTCAAATCAAACGGCCTGAAGTTAATTTATTCCTCGTTATTGTTTGTTATATTTTTTTTCCTCTTTGGAAATGCTGGGTAGAGCTTTCCTTGGGCTTAGCTGCGGGGCTTATCTATGCCATCGAATTTAATTTCGCTCGTTTGGGGGATTTAGAATTTGGGTTTTAATGGGAATACGAGTCTGTAGCCAGCTATTGTCACTAGATCACACCCTTAGGGGCACCTGGTATAATTTCTTCGTAAAAGTTTACGAGCAGCCTTTAATTCCATACAGGTATGCTTGGATTGCATTCTTATGTATTCATAAAGAACTAAGTTACTAATTATCGCAACTAAAATATAAGATAAATGAAATGAGAAATACAAGATGTACATATTAAACATATTACACGAGGAAAAAAACTCTTTTGAATAAAAATTTCATTAAACATCATTCTAATATAAAACATTTATAAAATTATTTATAAAATTATAGATAGAATTTTGGGATATCATATATCCACACTTCCACATAATCAATAATACCTTTTGTGCTTAGTGATATAATTCATTATAAATATTCAAATTCCCTTCTCTCAATGAGAAAGAAGTTCTTTAAATATAGGAAAAGAGATGCAAAATACTTGAAAAATATTAGTCACACCTATTCAAAATTATCATTTATAAATAATTAATAATTTAATAAACTATTAGATTATTAATTATTGAATGTTATCTACTTTATAAAGAATGCAATAATTATATTGTTTTATAACCTTATATTTAGAATTATATATAAATGTTATAAAAGTTGATTCTTAACAATTACGCCGAAGACATTCCTAATTGAGATGAACAATCTACTTTATAAAATCAATGGTTCAAAAATGACTAAAAGGATGCAAGATGCTAGAATTAAACTCCACCCTCCTTGCATTCTTTTCTATGTCATGTCAGCGCACACCTAAATAAATATGTTGAAAATGCTTTGAAACTTCTAAGCGAATGCAATTGGCATATGTTGAGCCAATTTGACGACCTTTGCTGGCATCATTCACTCCTCTACACCATAGTGGGAACTCCAGAATAGCATGTGGACATAAATCAAAACATTTTTTCACTTGTTGAAGCTGTGAAGCATTAGAACAGACTTGTACACACAATATGGATGCATACGAAAGGCATGTGAGAGTTGTCAAATCTTTAGAAAGAATGGTCTCAAGAAATATGCAGACATTCTGCATATACCATGCCATGAATTTGTTAAAATGACTTTGGAATCTTTCAAACAAACACTTACCATAACTTTCATCAGCATCCTTCTTGTCTGTGTCAACATTGTAGAGGATACACACGAAATGGGTTCGTTGTAGAGGCTTCTAAAAATATTAAACTCTTGCAATTGGTGGCTGTAAATCCCAATTTTATGACCTCCCTGTGCTAAAGTGAGATCTTTAGAATGGTTGTGGTGCATACACTTAATGAATTTGTTTAAAAAGATTTAAAACTTTCCAGCCAGTGCAATGTTAGCTGTGAACTAGACATTGCACCCCCACCATTATTCCCACAGCTTGGAACAAGTTGAAAATTGTTTATAATGATTCTGTGAGATGTTGAAGTTACAGTCTTGTCTAATATGAATCCAGAATGTCAAGGTAAAGCCAAGTGTAGACAAATTGTTTGTCTCTAAATTTCTCACTTATAGGTTATGCAAATGAATTGGTTGACAAAATGCTTCAAAGAGAAAAAACGCAAATACACAGATTGAGATAATGAAAAATAGCATTTGGAGGAAAATCTTGGATATTCAAACTTGATAGTGAAATCTAGTTTAAATGTTGAAAAGGCTTAATTTGGTAGTGAGAATTCTAAAAAAAAATGTTTAGGAACAAAGAGTCATTTTGACTAGGTAAGCTTCCAAGAAATATCTAGAGAGGAAATAAAATATGTTTCAAAAACTCCCTCACGTACCACCGTTTTGAAAAGCACAATTTGAACGCATATATCAATGTGAAGTTAGCTCGGCAACTCCCAATGCGAGTGTGAAGATTGTATGATTGGGAGTGCCTTTGAAAATGGTATAAAAACAAGTGCCAACGTGTGCTTCATTGAGGTTGGACAATTTGACCGACTTTTGAAATATGGGGCGTGCACAAATGTGTGCTACTAAATGACTTTTTTGACTATCTTTGTTTAGTAAGAGTGGAATTTAGTTTAGTAATTCATTGTGTTACTTGTTGAAATTAGTTTGAAGAGATCTTATATAAAAGGTGGGAAAGAGATCTTACATAAAAGGTTAGAAGATTGGTGGTCTAAAAACTGATGTTGAAGCATTTAGATAGCAATTCTTAGTGGAGAATAAGAGTAATTAAAGATGGTAACATATCGTTCCTTCTATAAATGATAAATATCAATTTGTCTAATAGATTTAGAAATGACATTGTCATTGGTGTCCAATTTTAATAGAGCATTCTTTCACAAAAGTTGACAACCAAAAATGTCAAGATCTCTGATAATAGATTTCCATGAGTAGTAAGCAATATAACAATCCTTGAATGTCTTTAACATGTTCAAGTTGTGAGTGGCAAGATACAGGCTAGAGTTGAACAAATGGAGTTTATCAATAACAAATAGTTTGAAGTGAGAAGTTTTCATGCAAGGTTTTGGGAGTTGGCATCCACTTTGAATTGCTAGAGTCAGGTAGTAAGTTGAGACTAAGATGTACTTCTAAAAAGAAGATTCGATTTGACAATGAGATAGAGGAGAATGGGGAGTTTAGAAAGAAGCTAAAGGTAGATAATTTTGAAAGGGAACAAGGTGGAGTGATAGGTAGATAGCTAGTGCCAATCTTTGAGGAAGCTACAAGGGACGTGTATGGAGAGTTTCATCCAGAGTTCATAGGACAAGGATAAGATTAGTCACACTCTTGTCATGTAGAGAGAGGTCATACAATCAAAGACATCTAAAAGACCACTAAAACTTTACTCAAATTTATGAAAGAAACAATGGGCTTGAGGAATGAGGAAGAGAGAAAAAGGTTCAAGCTTTCTCTATCAACCTTTCACTCCTCTCTCTATCTCTCTTTATCTCTTTCTATCCATATCTTTCTCTACCTCTATCTCCTTATCTCTCTCTCTTTCCCCATCCCTCTTTATATCACCAACTATCTATATCTCTCCCTTTCACTCTCCCTCTCTATATATTGAGCTACCTCTCCCTCTCTACCCTCCTTCTCTCTCTCTCTCTCTCCCTCTCTCCCTCTCTCCCTCTCTACCTATATCTCTCCTCTTCCCTCTCTCTCTCTCCTTCTCTATCTATCTCTCTCCTTACCCCTCTCTCTCATTCTTATCCCCTCTATCTCTCCCTCTTTCTATCCCTATCTCTCCATCTCTCTCCATATTTCAAACGCAACATGAGCTTGTTTGTAATGGAACATGATTATCTTCTTGATTCAAAGGTTTTATTCCAACTGTGTTTGGATCCCTCTAAGTGGATGCATTGTTGATTTGAAGCCATCATTTCTCCATTGATATCTTTGTAGCACAAACAAAATCATTTTCTAAATGGCCTACCAATTGACCTCATGTATTGCACTAATGTATGCAAAAAATAGACCAAAATTTACCCTAATTGACCTTCGACACCTCTTCGGCATACCCATTGCACACCAAGGTGCAATTGCTAGTTTATATTCTAACACCTCTACTTGAGATATGGATTGTAGTGTTGAGATTTGAGCTTGGGTCACACTTTTATTAATGTTGTTTATTACCACATTTGGATTATACATATGCATGCTGAAAGCAATGAATGAGATTACTTGCTCCCTTATATCTTTCTACACCATGCAATGGTGAGAGCCATAAACCTAATTTATGATGGAATTGAATCGGTAATGTATAGTATCGAGGGACAATTATAAAAACTTTAAGGGGAAAGAGTTCAAATGTTGAATAATTTTTAATTGGTTTAATTTTCAAAGGAAACCCTAGTGTTAGTAGTCAACTAGTAGGGGCTCCTTGCTTAATCTCAAAGGTTTGAGAGTCTTGTGGAGTCACTGCCTTTCCATGAATATATGCAGTTTGTTAGGAACCTTATTTCCTAATTTTCTTCTAGTATTATGATAATTGTAATGATCATATTTATTTACTTAGTTAACAATATATTGCATGGATTTATTCGACAAGCATCACATGAAGTAATAATGTAATGAGTGCATATTAAGTGTGTGGATTGTCTTGCATGGGTTGTACCTCACAAATCACTTGTACACCTTTATAATTTTATTTTGGTATTGTAATGAAGGGAATAGGATCTTGGAATCATATTTTGTAATAAAAATTTGCTCTTAAGAAGGTTGCCCCCTCAAAGAGGCTATGATACTTGTTCCAAATTCATTATAAGCATAGTTGTAGCTAGTTTCCAAGCATTGCTTGTTTGCATGTTATTGCTTTTGATAATATTTATAGCGAAGATCCTAACAAGTGGTATTAGAGCCCTTTCTAAGGCTATGCTTCCTAGTAGCAACAACAATTTAGTGGCCTACACGATCACCCATTGTATACTCTTACCTTGCCCTAATGGAATCTTGGTGATCAAAAAGTGGTGAAAGTTGTGGGATACTAACCATTCCCGTCTTTTTTACCTACTCTAGTGGTCTAGATTAGAAACTATATGACGGGGAGTTTAATCTATCTTCTGATAATTGTTGTTTTGGGCTAAGCATGTTGAATCAATGTGTGAAGTGAGGTGGGAGTTGACTCATCAATACTCAATCCTCAGACAACATGTGAATATGGTTGTGAATTTCTACATATTTTTAAGTATGTTATAACACTTTTTAGGGCTAGGAGAAACATTTCTAGAGGAAGCCATCAACTGTTTGAAATTTGTAGCTCACTAGTTATTAGTTAGCTCTAGGAAGTCACTCTCTTTGCACCTCGAAGATGAGATAGCGCGGCTATGAGATTGTAGAATCCTCCATAGTTAGAGCTCTAAAATGATGGGCTAGTCCACTATTTACAAATGAGAAAAGTGTGTTAGAGAGCCCACATACTAGACACACCATATGCCTAGAAAGTCCCCACTTAAAACCTATCCATGAATAAATTTGGGCATATTTGATTAGAGATTGGTAGATTCAAATAGCTTCACACATTTTATGTTAGAGCCATAGTTCGGGGTAGGTTCACACATATTAGAGCAGATCTGAACAGATTGGTAGATATTTGTATAGCGATATGGTGGGACAATGAGCTGCAACATACATAATAGAGATATTGTGCAATTTGAGCTTTGAGTGTTCAACTACTAGACAATTCAGTTGTTTGAAACTTTTGGAGCAAATTTCTCACAAATTGGGGGAATTTGATAACTCTGTCTAAAAACTCTGCCCACAGGGTCTTATCAATAAAAAAATTAGCCCAAATTGATCCTCTCTTTGTGCTGATTATTTTGGTGTAATTTTTTGGTAACTCCTTCAAAAGACCAGAGTCCCCAATAGGGCTGGTGGCTGCAAATCAAATGACTTATAGGATTTTTCCATGGATCAATTGTATGAGAAAATGAAATCTATACACTCAAATTAGTATGTTATTCTTTAACAATTATCCAACTTGGACAAATTAGATAGAATCGATGATCTGTACAATAGGTCAATTGGCCTTAAGGCCAAATATGATTTCATAAGTCAATGAATTCAACATAATGGACACTCGTTTTTGGGATAAATTGCTAACTTTGGACAAAATAACTTAAAAAATCTTGTTTGGACTGCATACAAACCTAAATTGGACTTCCCTAAATTTGATGGCGACAACCCTACAAGTTGGTTGTATAGAGAACAACAATATTTTGCAGTCAATCAGACTCTCACAACACAAAAACTTGCTATAGTTTCATTCAATTTGGAACATCAAGCTATCCAATGAGATCAATGGTCAGATAAAACATATGATTTCCTCACATGGAATCAATTTTGGGTTGGTGTGAATAAATGTCTTGTACCTAGTTAATTTCCTTACTAGGGAATTAGGGGACATATTCACATGTTAAGTTTACTTAGGATTATAAGATTCCTTCTAGAAGTCTTAGTTGTCATTTCTAGATCTTATCTTATCCTAGGTTGTTATGAGTTAGTTGTCTCATGTTATAGGATTAAGACACTTGTCACAATCTTGTCTAATCCTTCATATCACCTCGCCTTTATAAGCAAGGCATTTTATGTACATTTGCATATTCAACCATATTCAATCTTGCATTGTTGAAGCAAGTATTCTTGCCATTTTCTCTCTTGTGGATGATATTTTGGTCTAGCAACTGTTCTTGTGGGTGTTGAGGAGTCACCATTAACTCCTTAACTCCTACATTTTGTGAGTAGTTTTCACCCTATTCGGTCCAAGTGAATGCAAGGATTTCATAGGGGCGTTAAATAAATTAAAGAAAATTCACTGTATTTGTGACTATCAGACACAGTTTGAAAATTGATAAATCAGACAAGTGGGATTGATGATAGTTTCTTCAAAATTTGCTTTATCAATGGCCAAAAGGAGAATGACTATGCAGAAGTCAAAATGTTTCAACCAACCACTTTGATGGAAGTTGTTGGGTTGGCCAAATTAGCCTAAGATAAATTTGCACAACATGTCAGCGCTACACAACCATTTTGACCAACCTCAAATCAAGACACCCAACCATCCCCTGTCAAATACCTAACTCATGAGGATATGGCTGCTTACCAAGAAAAGTGATTATGTTACTATTATGATGAGAAATATTCCCCAAATCATAAATGCATAGAATATAAACCATATCTATTCAATGTGGAGGCACATTCTACATCTAAAATGTTGGAAACATGAGATGACTATATAGTCAAGGAACAACCTATTGAGACTAGTTTGGGTGATTCATTTTTTGAAATATCTATGCGTTCATTAGTAGGGGTCACCTCAACCCAAACTATGAAGGTATTGGCTTATTTCAAAGGGTGTTGCTTTACAATCCTCATTGACTTTGGCAACACCCATAACTTCATTGACCCTCAAGTGGCGAAATGAGCAGATTGTTATCAGCATAGTTTGCATACTTGAACTCAACTTGGAATTAGTAGGCCAAATTTTTTTGACTTGGCAAAAACTTGGCATGCCTGAATTTCTCCTTCAATACTTGTTGAGTTCTCAGGAAGACTTGTCACAAGTTCAACATTGCAACTCACCAAAATTCGTCCCACTTGTGAATTAAACTCGCAAAAACTCACACAATAAATTTTTTTTGAGTAGGTGACGAGCTTGCAATCTATGGTTATTAGTATCCTTGCAACCACTTTGATGTGATGATTGCTAATAAGGACAAATGTCCGAATTTCAAGGTTTCCATAGGGTATTATGCTCTACAATTTGACAGGTTTTTTATTTCCTTAGGCGGATGCAATGTAGTCTTGGGCATTTAGTGGCTTCACACATTGGGACCCATCATATGGGATCTCATTGATATGTTGATGCAGTCATGGATGGAGGATCCAATGAAGGACTATCCAACTATGCAGCCATTCACAACCAATGCACAATGAAACTCAACTATATGACAATGAATTGGATTCAATATATATTCGACAATCAGAATTACATCCAAACTTTTTTCTTGTTGGGCTCACAATTAGTCTAGACCTCTGTCTTAGATACATTTGATTCTAGCACTTAACATGAGTGTGTCCACCAACATGGACATCGTTGGGCTAATCTTGCTTCCCTTGTTTTGCTTTGAGCTGCTGCACACTACTTGGTCCCCAGATCTCTCCTTGCCCTATGTTGTTTTCCTCAAATGAATTAAGCCTTGTTTTATAGTGGATCTTTGATGTAGAAAGTTCTTGGTCATCCTAGAATAATAATTATGGTTCCAAACTTAATGTGGTTCTAGTCATGAACCTCATCGGTATCAATAAACTTGTATGTGTCTTCAAATGTTGGTGCAAAAGTTGAAAGTTTACTGCTCAGCTTAGATGGGTTTTCCCTAAGAATTTTGAGAAGTCATATCATTGATCAATAACCAAATGCTTGGATCTGAAATGGCATGCTGGAATATGATCTTATGAATCTTTGATATTAATTTGAAGACTTTGGGATCAATAAGGTGCTGCTCAACTAATTCTGTCTACTCTCTTGAGTGCTTAATTGACTTTTGTGTCTAGAAGATAATTGTGGCAAGCTAAATGACTGAAAAAGGAACTACTGATCTACAGAACAAAAACTATACACCTTAAAAGGGCCTGTCTACAAGATCCTCCCAAATTGTTAGTTTATATTGCATGGAGAAGTTAATAAAATGAGGATGCTGCCATGTAGTGGCTCAACTTTGTGCTATGCAGATGACCCAATTATGGACTCAACTGAATATAAGGACTTGCAATTACTCCTTGATAAGCATATTCATGTCCTTGCAACACCTAAAGGTTTACTACCTCAATGCTCCAAGGTAATACAAGCAAATTCATTCTGCCAACTATACAACCATTTCCAATTTTGATCAGTGTTACAAGACTCGGACTTGCCTCGGACTCGACAAGCCAATTTTGACTCGGACTCGGACTCGGCGCAAACTCGGCAAATAGAAAAACCCAAGAAATTCAGAGATTTTTAAGGATTTAAAACTTGTTTCATGCACCCTTTAATAAATAAACCTTAAAGACACAATAACATCATCAAATAGAAATCACTATGATCCCATACACAAACATACATCGATCACATAAGCATAAATGCAAATTCTAGCTAAAGGAAATAACACATTTAGATATATAAATATTGTCAAATGTATACAAAACTTATGGAATATGAAATCCATGGCATCAAAACAAATATCAAAACTAAAAATATAAGTCTATGGCTTAGAAGAGCTTGCATTACTCATCCCAACATCACGACAAGTCATGTGCTAGTGTCTAAGATAGGTCCTAGATGATGATGTAGCCATGATCTTGTGTCTCAATGATTGGTGTGTATATTCAAGTGAGGAATCTATTATTAAAATTTTATTGAAGCCTTCAAGATTGCATGTTTTGTTGTCTAATGTATGAAACAAGATAATCCTTGATTGTGGCTTTGACTGTGAAAGATGCAAAGATTTGCAATAGGGGATATGTATTTTGTAAGTTTTATGATCATGATTCATCATTGGCCTATTACATGCTTAGACCTTAGTTTGATGAGGGTTTGGGGGAAACACCCCAATGGGGTCGAGGGGTAGTGCCCCTCGCGGGGGGTCTGGGGGTAGTGCCCCCAGCGGGGTCAAGGGGCAGTGCCCCCAACAAGGTTGAGGGGTAGCGCCCCTAGCAGGGTCCTCGGGCAGCGCCCTGGGTGTGCTCCTTGCCGCGATACATGATGGAGTTGGAGGGACGGAGACCCCGCCACCAAGCCCAAATGAAGACCTTCAAAACCACACACACCTTCATGGTGCACACCATTTAATTAAAAAATTTGTAAACGAAAGATTGTAATTTAAAAAAAAAAATTAATTAAAATGGTCGAGTCTAAGGCATGGGACTCATCAGTTCTAGCAAGTTTGCCGAGTCTAGCAAGTTTCGGTGAGTCCGGTGAGTACCCGGCTGCCTAGTCTCTAGGCCTCATTTAGGGTCACCCGCCTCGCAACTCGCCAAGTCTAGGCGAGTTTCTGCGAGTCTTGTAACACTGATTTTGATTGTAGTATGGACAGACATTGGCATCAATCTTATTGAAGGTTGCCTAAGATGGGTGTCAAATCGGTTATTTTTGTGTTGATGGATTGTCTCTATAGGTATGCCCATTTCTATTCATTGGCCCACTCTTATCGGACTTTTACCCTTGCCCAACCTTTACTTGACCAAATTTTCTGCCCCTCTGCAAGGCCCATTTCCACCATAAGTAACTGTGATCCCACCTTTCCTAGCAGCTTTTGGCAAGTTCTGTTCAAGCTACATGGAACACAACTAAAAATGAGCTCAGTGAATCACTTGTCAACTGAATGTCATATACAGATAATCACTGAAAGCTGGGAGACTAATTTAAGATGCCTTGTATTGACACAATAGAATCACTGGGCTACGTGGCTCCTTCTTGTGGCATGGTTGTACCACACTTCTTACCCTTCTACAAATCAAACACCATACAAAACTATTTATGACCAACCACACCCATCTCTCACATCCTACCTTCATAGATGTTTTGTTCATGTGGTGAAGATTGCAACCAACAAATGCAACTTCAGAACCTCTCTATTGGTACCTGCTGCAGTTTCTATAGGTTAAGCCATGAGGACAAGGCTTTCTGAAGGGGAAGGGTATGTTAGGACCTTATGTTCTAAGTTCTAACCTTATATTAGTATTATGAGCATTGTAGTAATCATAGTTAGTCATTTAGTTAATAATACATCGTGTAGATTTATCTCACAAACATCATATAAAATTGTAATAATGTATTATGTAATGAGTGCATATTAAGTGTGTAGATTTATCCCACATGGGTTGTACCTCATAAACTGCTCATTGTGAGGCCTTTATATTGGTATTGTAATGAAGAGAATATGATCTTCCTACCAGAGCTTTGCTCTTAGGGAGGCTGCCTCCTTGAATAGGCCTGCAATACTTGTTTCAGATTCATCAATATAAACATATGTCCAGCTATTTTCCAAGCACTGTGGTTTCTTTTGTATGCTATTGCTTCTGTTTGATAATATTTTGCAGGTAAAGATCCTAACTCAATTGGACATGATAGTGGTTCTGCTTACACAGATTGTGGTGGGTCTAATTTGTTTTAAGCTGACCGTGCTTGGGGCTCAAACACTTTTTTAATACTTATTACGTGCCTGTGTTCTAAGTACTGCTGGGGGTTATGCTGACAGAAATAGAAAATACCAAACAAATTGTAAATGAATTTGAATTAAGAAATAACTGTTGGGTTATGCTGACAGAAATAGAAAATACCAAACAAATTGTAAATGAATTTGAATTAAGAAATAACTGTTTTAAGGGTTTCTTGATAAGCATGCATAAGCTATTAAATTC
The DNA here is from genome assembly GCA_007115665.2 of Sequoiadendron giganteum. NCBI lineage: Eukaryota > Viridiplantae > Streptophyta > Pinopsida > Cupressales > Cupressaceae > Sequoiadendron > Sequoiadendron giganteum. The sequence goes on from CM021104.1 coordinate 386,988,158, forward strand.
AAATGATTTTCATACAAAAAACACAAATCATCTAATTTTGTACAAGTACAAAGAAATGGCACATTGAAAATAAATGATATGCACACAGGGTAACAACCTTAGTTGCTGTATATTTCAGTTTCATCAGATGACAGAATTTGTTCTCACTTTTTAAAATGTTTTTTTGGCTGATAAGGCTGCCTTTTGCAGGCCAGAAACAGTTAAAAGAATGTTGGATTCTTGAGGAATTTTTCTTTGGAATATGGTGTCATCTAGCCATTTTTCTTCTGGTAGCATATGTTGTGAGGATAAACTGATTTCTAGGAAGACTGTCTGATGACCTAGAAATTCAATCAATTCATTGGGTGAATCATCCCATCCTGGCAACTGTGAAGGCTTAGTAGAATAGCCATGCATGCCAAGAGATGAGCTGAATCCTATTCATAGAGGGATTGTCCCTGGAAGAATTCTTCTAGTGATGATTCAGCCTGTCTCAGAATCTAGGGAATTGTTGTTTGAGGCAAAGCCTCGTGGGCACTCAAGACTAAAAGAACCCTGGGTAGTTTGTGTTTACTCATGTTTCCTTTTTGTGACTCACTCACTCTTGGTTGCCCCGCTCTAGGAATTATTGCTATTCTCATTGGCCACTTCTCTTCTAGTGAGTGCATAGAAAGTGTAAAAGTTAGACAAACATTGCAGTTTCTCATGAACTGTAGGGTTTGGACAAAGTGAGCTGTAGTCGTATTCCTTTCTTTTGTAGTTAGAATCTCCAATTTGATCATACTGTGCATCTCTGAAACATGTTCCATTATTAGTTGAATTTGAAATTTCAATCTCAACTTATTGGGAGTAAACATCACCATTCTCTTAAGTGTTAAGAAAGTGGCTACCATACTGCTATCATCAGACTGAACCTTAAATCTGTAAATGCAATGTAAACCCAACATCTAAGACACTGTAATCTGAAATATCTGAAAGATTTCCTCAAAATAGAATTGTTGTTAGTAACTCTGTTGCAGGAAATGACAGTTCCCCACCTTGTCCATTTTGTTTTGGAAATGACCTGGACACTGATCTGTTCCTTGTTGGATTCATTTTAGATTTGATAGAAATTTTGGGTGCTTCTCTGAAGTGTCAACAGCATTTCCAGGCTATTTTTGGGAAGTGTGACATTTCTGGGATATTTTTATGGAGAACCCATGGTGTGGAGTGATAAACAAAAAGAAAGGGAAAAAAAGAAGAAAAAAGAAAGCCTAATAATCTATCTTACCTAACCCACTTCTAGTTCCTTTGACCCATCTCCCTCTAAACACTGAAAAAAAAAGAAAAAGAAAAGAAAAACTTCATTCTATACAATTTTGAATTTTCCTACAGCTGAAACTTATTGTAGTTATTTTTAATAATTTTTTATTTTTGTATACTTTTTATTTTCTATGTATGGAAACTTCCATGCTATATTGTGTTCAGTGTACCCCATTCTCCATCTAAATAAAAATAAAAATGGTGTTCCTTGTACCTGGACCCATTCCTGTTTCCTTTTCCCCGTAACTTAGATCATAATATTAGAACATCACATTATAGTGTTATCAACATCAAAGCAAAATATAACATCAATGTAGCAGAGTCACTAAAATCTAAATGATGCAAGGTGCTTTTAGTATCAAATTAGTCAAATGAATTGTTGGAGTCAGCACCCAAGCCTCCTAGGTTAGTGTACTGATCAAATGATCAAAACAGTGCATCTCAGATCTAATCAGTAGTCATATAGCCAAAATGATACTGGAATATAAAATAAAAGCAAAGAGAAGGGCACCCATTCTTAAAGGCTGCCACTGTATGGAATTTTAGCACCAATTACTCCAACATCATACTTGATTGCTTGAATTTCTAAAGGTGGATTTATTTATTATATCACCATTTTCCAACTCAAGTTTGAATAACTTCAATTGCAATTTTATGAATTTCAATTTTGAATGAGATTCACACAAATCCTTAAATTTTTGTATTGCTTCCTATGGCGTGTTGCACCTTTGTATGTGATGGAAAACTTGTCCATAAACTGGGGCCCTTATCAAGGTCAATGCCTTAGAGTTTTTATGCTTCTAGATTTGTTTTTCTGCCTTATCTATTGGTTGTGTATCTCCATCACAAATGTTGAACCATAAAATCATTGAACATGAGAGTATTCTCAAATTGCCTTGACCATTCTAACTAGGTGCCTTTCTTGGTTAGTGGTGTACCAACAATTGATGTGATTGAATCCATTTTGTTGTCAGTGGGAGATGAATTGGCCCCTTACCACTTCAATAAATTTCTTTTTCTATATATTGCTAGACTGATATACCAAATATTTTGATATGCTTGCCCTTCCAATAAACCTGTCAGTATGTGGAGCAAGCTTGCCCTTTTGATATACCTGCCAATTTGTTAAAGGGAATTAAAGTACATGAGAGCAAAGTGGTACATGGCACTTAGACAACATGTGAAAAGGATTCGCCTTATCAATGTCATCAACTTAAAAATAAATCCTACTTGAAATTTCTTATTGTTAGGATTTATGATGACAAGAATCTTGAAATGATATCAAACCTTTGATGGAATCAATACTTTCATGCCTTGAGCTATACTCATGGAGATAGTCAAACTGCTTACAACTACTTGCTGATTTTGTGAACTCAACACCATCCTTCTCAAGTGCATGCATATCAATAGTGTCTTTTTGAAAATCAATCTAATATGTTTCTTGGATTGGAACATTCCTTTCATTTTCTGATCTGAAATTATAGGAATGATTTGAATGCCTATCTTCCTTTGTTGATGCCTTTGAAAGATTTGTGTCAACACCATCATTTTGGTGACTCGAGAATTTGGAATTTACCAATAGATCCTCTTCAGTTTCATTTTCACCGCTCTTTCCAAAATCACTCTTATCAAACTAAATCATTTGAAGATTGATGGGTGCTTTCTAATGTCATGTCCCCTTCGCTAGCGTAAAATCAATGCCAATGGAGATCTTTAGCCTATTTCCTCAATTTTTCTCATAGGCTAATGGAGTGGTAAAGAGGGAAATAATTAAATAACTAAATTTAAGTTGTTGAAAAATAAATTTACTTAATATTTTAGAAGGGTGACTTATATTTAATTATTTAAAAATGTTGTTATAAGTCAGTTTAAAAAAAAAGGTGTCGCTAGGCTCAAGGTCTTAAAAGTGAGTGTTTAAAAGGACACTTTTTATATTTTATAATTTTGAGGGATAAATAAAAAAAAAAAAATATTATTATATTATTTTCCATCAAAAAATTATACAAAGAGGATTGTTTTCAAAAAACAGTCTTCTTGCTCATTTTATGAAATTCTTTTTTTAGACAACAAATGTGACTTTTTCTTCTGTTTGAGGATGAAAACCCTTTGGCAAGATGGTTTTGGAGATGAAGACCCTCCTAGCCATTTGAGTGATTTCATCCAAAGATTACTAGAGTGCTAAATGCTTGCAGATTATGGAGTTTGATACTGTGGGGTTGTTTGTTTGAGTCAATTGAAGTTTCGTTTCAGATTTTGATGAATAAGGAGATTCTCATATTTGTTTAATATAATTTACTATATTTTGATGATCATTTTAATCCTTTGTGCTAGTCGTACTGATCATAGCTTAAGGTAGGTGGTACTATATCAGATAGGTGTGCTATATCAATTAGGTCATGCAACTGTATGAGACATATTCTATTTTAGGTGTTTGATAGTTTTGGTGCTATTTGACTAGGTTATTTTAATTAAATTAGATTGTATTTTTCTTGGTCATACAACTCTGTTAGCTTGAGTATTTGTTGGGTTGTACATCCTAGCTGGTTGTACATTTTGTCATTGGGTTGTATTAGTTCTGGACCTGACTGTACCAAATCAGGAGTGAACACTACATCATATTTGGGTCTAGCTGTACACCTTTTGGGATGAGTTGTTTGACTTCTTAGATGAATTGTAGCCTATTATAGGCTGATCTAGGATATATTTGACTGTTATATCTACAAAATTCATGTTAGTCCGTACATGTTTTCAGATTGTGCAATACAACTCACAGGGTCGTCTAGTTCAGTTTATAGCAATATGCTATCATTTTCAGTTTTCTTTCAACTCCATTTTTTGTACTAGGTGAGTTAGGCTTAAGGGAGCCGTACCCCGAAAAAAAACAAATAAAAGGTATAGTGCATGCCCTTCAGATAGGGGTCCTACAGTGTAATAGTACTTGAAAGGACCAAAAGGGTCATCAAAAACTAATACAAACTCTAAGTTTTATTGCTTCCTTTGATGTGGGAATGCAACACCATGTTAGGAGTTGCCAGATCTCTCTTCTTTTTCCTTTGCACGATTGTCCAGTTTTTGTTGGAGGTCTCGACCTTTTAATCCACATCATTGGTTGCTGATGAGAAGGTAATTTTGTCCTCATAAGATGTGGCATCACCAACCTCTAACTGCAGATTTAAATGTTCTTTAATTTTAGGATCCTCTAAGTTAGAAGCTCTCTTGCAACCACGCCCAGAGTGAGATGAACCCTTCTGACTTCCTTTCTTTGGAGAGGACTTAGAAACCATTTGAATTGCTTCATGTGTTTCAGCCTGGGAGGGAGATGGAACATTTTTTTCCACAGAATAATGGTGTGAGGAAACATCTTTCCACCAAGTGGCCTGACTGTTGATTTTGCATTTGATGCAATGTGCAGCGATATGGTCAGTGTTGAAGCACCTGCAACAGCGGAAAGGCAAACCGTCATAATTCAGCGATTGATTCCAACAGCAATTTGCTGTTTCAAGGGAATATCAGCCAGTAGATCTTTAGAAATATTGAGCTCAACTAGAATGCGAGCATAAATAGTATGAAAAAAGTTTACAGAGCCTTCATCAATATTCAAGAATTTTTTGAGTGAGTTGCCAATTGCTTCAAAACAAGAACCAAACCAGAATTGAAGGGGAAGATTGGGGAGTCTAAACCATATAGGTATGATAGAAATAGGAATGCCATGGCTTGAGCATGAGCATATGCTGGTCGAAACCCCATAAATAGTCACAGAGAGTAGTGTTTTGATCCAAAATATTGTCAAAAACTACCACAACAAAACTGCATGCGCAGGGATAAATTTGAAGATCGCCTTGTAAATTAGGAAGCCAATTGTTGGTAATCCATTTGTGAAGAACAAACAAGTGTAAGATTCCCTTACTATTCAATCACCAATTCTTTGAAAATTTCCACAGTTATTGATCACACATTTTGTCAAACAGTTTCTGGATATTCAACAGGAATATATTGCTAGGTCTGATTTCATTTAAAAAATGTTTTGATACTGAACCACTCTTAACATCGATTTAAACTTTCAATTCTGATAATGAAAACTGCAAATGTAGACTTATTTATTAAAGAAGAGTTGACTCAGGAATAAGAGTATAAATATATTAAATTACATGCATACTTAATACTATTTCCTGAGCTCTTTTCGGTAGCAGTTGGCACCATGCAAATGAAATGGAGAGAGTTGTTTGCTTTTTTATCCATGCCCAAGGTGGTGTTAATATTTCTCGACCGTCCAACTCTTAAAGGATAGTGTGAATAATATAGAAAAGCTCTGTTGCCACTGAAGTCTTCACAAACTGTGGCTATTTCCAAACTATTCCCATGCCCACATATAATCTCCTTCTTCCTTAGAAGACAACAATTCTGCCAGGGGTGATGTGGCTCCATCACCAATAATGGAGCGAACCCTCCTATGAATGACCAACGCTATTCAAGTATGCTTGCCTTGGATCCATACAGCTATGGATGTTATTGAAGCAGTGATTATTATATTTGCAGTCCACTTTATCACGTCGCCCCAATTATGAGTTTGTAGTCTTCCTTATAATTCTGAGGTGGCAGATGTAGAGTGTAGTAGTGATGGCCATAGGAAGATACATTGGATTAAAGGACCACAAGAGACTTATACCTGCTGCAATTTTCTTATCATGTAAAATGTGGTGCATCTGTTATCTTTCCCTTGCAATTTCTGCAATGAAGGTGCTATGCTTGATGAATGGCGATGCCCATGATAGGCAACTCTTTTAAACTCCCTTACAACCCCTCAAAGCACATATATGTCAACTACCATGTTTATTAGTGAAGTGTCGAATGTGGCTACCCAGTTAGAAGTCTCACGAATTAATAATAAAATCTTTGCCTTATGCATTGACCCATTCCAACCACACTTGAAACTGTGCTACTGTGGCCGATGCATATACATGAAATATTATTTAATGCCTTTTGATAGGCTATAAGGGAAACAGGAATACATATCTATGCAGGGAACTCCCTTAAAACTCTCAGCCACATATTAATCCATTTGACCTCCCAACGAATATACCTTACATTCTACTGCTCCATATATTGTATTTGAAATATACTAATGTGTACGAATAACTCACAGATTCATTAAATCAACTACTTGAAACTCTGATTAATATATCTAAATTTGTCTTCATAGAAGACTTCACAAGTTTCCCACAATGAACAACTGATCAATGAAGTAAAATGCAATTCCTGCAATGAATTCACCTATAAATGGATTTGGGTTTTTGTCCAATCCACTGACTTGAGGGTTTTCGTCCTCAAGTTTCCAGAAAGCTAAGCTCTCCAAAATCCTGATATTATGTTTTCCAAAAGATGATCAATTCCTTTTCTCTTTTATACTTCACCACATTATTAAATGTTTTTGCATTTGTAAAGTGACTTTTATTAAATATTTGAGCACCACCTTTATTAAAGTCACTTTAACAATAAATAAATAAATTAAATATAATCATCCAAAATATTATTTCAGGACACATTAATATCTAATTAATTAAGTTAACTCCGTGGTGACTACTCGAAAATTGGGGACATTACAAGAAGCCAGGCCAGAAGCCCTTAATTACCGATTAAACCCTTCTCAGCAAAAAAAGATTCATTTTCCGTCACTTCTTTGTTGACATCCTCACCCAAATCAATAGCTAGGGATGAAGTGGTGCAACAGAGAGAAACAACAGTTTAGGAGACACTAGAAGCTAGGGCATCGACACCCTTAAAACCATCTGGAAACAAAAAACTAGTTGCCTTAGGCAAATTCTATTCATAGATCTAGCTTTGAATTGCTAATCCTAAGTCCTCTAACCTTCGATGCAATCCCCCAACACTCATCGAGGGGGCTTCACCGATAGACCGCCTAGAGGAGAGGGATGTCCCCAAGGTTTCAGGTTGCAAAAATAGTCTCTTTGAAGGAGAAATTGTGCCACAGGCCAACTCGAGCCTTGAGCAAGGGAGCAGATTTTGAATTTGCCTCAAGGGCACCATCTACCTAAGGCGTAGAGAGAGGAGAGCTAGCCGCAACATCTAAAGTTTTCAGCAGTGAGCGAGCTAATCCTGTATCTCTAATAAAACTTCAACTTCATTTTTAAAGGTATTAGTTTATTTTCAGTTTTTAGAGCAATGTTTTTAAGTTAATTAGATTTTTTCAGAATACCATTTGAAGTGCAATTTACTTTCATGAATTCAATATTGCAATAAATAGGATGGTTTACCACCAATTAGAAATAATACTATTATTGAGGTAGGGGGCCTAGCTCGATTGGCTAAAGCATCCTATTGTAGGCAAGAGGTCACGAGGTTTAGTCTACCCCCAAACTCATGGTACTGGAGGGTGTGTCGCGCTAGCGCCACCGGTCACGTGAAAAAAGTTTACTAGGCGCACTACAGTTTATAGGGGGACAGATACCCGACCAATTCCTGCAGTCTAAAAAAAAGAAAGAAATAATACTATTATTGCAAGGAGGTCTTGGATAGTTCACCACTCGATCCAAATCAGTATTGTAAGAAGTTCTTGGACAGTTCATTGTCGGATCCCTTTTATTTGCATGTTTTTATCCACTAATTTGGCATTGATTTAGAATTAGGTGATAGTCTCATTTTGGCATTGATTTAGAATTGATGATATAGTCTCATTTTGGCATTGACACATTTCTACTTGTTATTTACTAGTTTGATATTGTTCGGACTTTGCATATCATTATTTTCCATTTTAGCATTGATCGATTTTGTTAATTTGATAATGTTGTAAATTGGTTAGCTAGCCACCAATAAGTTGCTTGTTTTGTTTATTGTTTTCATTCTTATCTCTGTATGCTCTCACCTTGTCCACATTGTGAACTTGGTGATCAAAAAGAGCTAGGATTTGAGTTGATTGCTATAATTTGGTGAATTTGAGCTATCTTTCTTGCTAGGGACATTACATATGAGGATAAACATCTTTTTTTACTTGTGCATTTAACAAGTGATGTTTTCCTCTCATAACTTTATTAAGATAAATCTTTTGTTGGTCTACAATCTTAGAGGTCAATAATGTAACACTATCAAATCTACAGTTTAGGAATGGTAACTAACTACAAGATTCAGCTGAAATGTAACTAACTAATTTTCTTACCTGAGTTTCATTTGCAATAACGAACGGAAAAGATAACTATCTGATCAATAACTCCATAACAATTCTTCAACTAACTCCTAGATTTTTAATTTCTGCTGAAAAGAAACAATTAACAGACTATGTAATTGAAAAACCACAATTGGTTAATAACTAACTTTTCCATTACTTCCGGAATGAAAAGGACATTTATTACAACTATGAAATAAACATGTTAAAGTAAATATAACTGAAATTAAGGGAGAGAGAAAGAGTTACAAGATAGTACAGTTTGAAGGCTTCCGACTGGAATGCTTGAGCAAGACTTGTCTTCAAGGGAAAGAGAAATATCATCAAGGGCTTTTCCGCCCAACCAAAGACCTACTGGTCTCCTGTGTTTTTTCAACTGAAGAAACCTGTCCCTTCATGAGGCAGTCAACAAAGGATCACATAAATACCATCATGCCATCTGAGCCTGGTGTCAAGAACCTATACTTCCTGGTCGATCCTTCACTATAGGTTACTCCTAACTAGAAAGACCATTCTGACTAGGGGTATATCTGGTTCTTGATAGCTGACAAATGCTTAATCTAAGCATCATACGATGGCCAAGAATTTTATCAATAAAGAGCACGTAACCCGTGCTATCAGCACTCTCACCCTTGCTCGGCATTAAATTCTTAATCCAAAGTATTTAAATTATCAGAGGCTTAACTCTTAATTCTTTCTTTCACATTTAGGGGTAGGAACTAATTTTCTAACCTTCAGATGAGAGGATGTCTTACAACTTGACACTAAATTCCGTGCCTTATCAATCAGAGGTAATGAATTCTATTCATACTTATAAAAGAAGAGAATGATAGTATTTGATGGTAATGAAAGATTCCTACAGTTGTAAAAATTCCATTTAATATAAGACAGCAAAAAGCTAAATGATCTGACTAGATTCGACATAAAAGTAGAGCATGATGAAGTCTTCTTCTTAAACATAGACGGAATAGTTCACAGGACATTTCGAATGTATGATCATATGACAAGTCAGGTTCAAATCTAATTAAGAAGCTTGAATACGAGTGCAGGCCGAAAAGCATGACAGATTCCAAACTTTTAAGGACAAATTTTTTGATGGACAAGACTTAGATAGTTTCGCATGGATTCGATGACATATTACTTCATATAGGGCATCGATTTCACTGAATTGCTAACATTGCCTAACGAATCCAAGATTGACGTAAAGACTTGAAATGCATAAGATATAACAAATTAAATGATACTTATCACATGCCTGGCAAGTCGTCTGAAGCTCGTCGATGCTCTTGACATTCTCACTCCAATGATTCCACTATTAGCTATAGGTTAATGATGATGACTACCGTGTCAAGAAGATTGTAGAGAAGGTGAACTACTTGCAATTACTGAATGCTTTGCCGTCTATGGAAACGGATTGAGGAGTCAAGTAGGATGACGCACGGCTATGATAACCAGAGTAGAAAGCCTGAATAAGAATGCGAAAGCCTAAGCCAACGATGAAGGAAAAGCGAGGCTATTGACAATCGAAACCAGAAACAAGAGAGTGATGAGTGAAGCTACGATGAGGCAGATTGCCGTTCAAAATCATTATTGAATGAGTCTCAAAATGAAAGCCGAGAGAAGAGAAGATTGCTCCCCAGGCTAAAGCGAATGAAGAAGAACAAAAGAGAGAAGGCCTGCGGTATTAATGGAAATCCCCTTGTAACCTCCGAGTCAAGATTCCCTAGGGCATGCGCCTGCATGATTACGCTCTTGGACTTTTCATCCAGGAGGCACAATGGGAGGTTGGCGGGGAGTTACCGCCTTCCATTTCCATCGACGACTCCAACTATTAATTGAGCAACTTTATATTTAATCGATGGACTAAAGGTTGTTATTATTATCAATTTTAATATTCCATATTCATTTGCTATCTCTGAAGGTGCGCTCTAGGAATTTAATTATATGACTTCAAAAGGAGAACGTTGGTAATCCATTAAAGTTGGCTTGCTTCAAAAATTATTTAATTAAATGTGATATGACCAAGGTTACGTCTTAAATGTAGCCACCTTACACCGACTCATGGCTTGATGATAATTTGATCCTTTATGAACTACAACCCCTCCTTGATGATATTTCCTTTTCCCTCGAGGTGTTGGCAATCCTGCAACCACTTGACAAAGAATTAGGGTTAGATCGTTCCCGATATCATTTATAAAATAAAAACTCTCAACACATTCACTATGAACGTATATAAGGAAATCATCCATAATTATAGTTATAACCAATAAATTAAAAATTCTTTCCCAATTTCACATTCTCATGAAAGATAGTTAATCGCAATGAACATAACGACCAATTTACATTGCCATAATCTTGTTCAAGACAAAAGGGATGTAACATATTTCTCCCCTTAAGAATCATCGTCTCCGATGATTGTTTATTTAAAAATTCAGGTCTAAAATGATAAGTATATATATATATATATAGAGTTCTTAATTGTTCATAAACAAATATGGAAACTTTTGAAGGATTTCATCATAATCCTCCCATGTAGCATTTTCCTCTGAATACTGGTCCCACTGGACCTTGCATTGTACCACCTCGCGGCTACGTAAGGGCAGCTTACGTACCTCGAGCACCCCGAGTGGCTCTATTGTGATCACCCCAGGATCCCGCACCTGCAAGGAATTCCGGTCAATCATATGGTCAAATTCTGCGCAATACTACTTAAGATAGGAGACATGAAATACATTGTGCAATCTAGTGAGAGCCGGAGGTAGAGCAATTTTGTATGCTACTGGATTGATAACTTTCAGGACTTCAAAAGCTCCTACATATCTTGGGGCTAGTTTAGAGATTTTTCCAAATTTGATAGAGCTTTGCTGAGGTTTAACTCGCAAAAGAACTTTCTCTCTTGCCACAAACTATCTGGGGGTTCGTTTTGCATTAGCCTAGCTCTTCTGTCGATCATTAGCTTCCTTCAACCTCTGTCTGATTAACTTAACTTGTTCTTCCATTTCCTGAAGCATTTTGGGTCCTAGAATGATCTTCTCCTCCATTCTGTTCCAACTGATAGGTGTTTTGCACTTCTTGCCGTACAACACGCTTCAAAGGGTGCCATTTTGATAGCTGATCGATATGAATTGTCATAAGCAAATTCTACCAATGGTAAATATTCCTCCCATTTAGATTGCTAGTCCATGCAGTACATTCTTAGTAGGTCTTCCAAAATCTGATTTACTCTTTCCGTTTGTCCATCTGTTTCAGGATGATAGGCTGTACCAATATTTAGCCAAGTTCCCAAAGCAGAAAATAGAGTTTGCCAAAACCTGGATGTCATTCTAGCATCTCTGTCAGAAATAATCTTTTTCGGAACTCCATGAAGACGAAAAATTTCTTGCACAAACTTTCGAGCAATCACAGAAGCCCCATCTGTCAAATTTTCGGGTATGAAATGTGCTACTTTAGTGAGTCTATCCACCACTACCAGTATAGCATTATGTCTGCTCCTCGTCATCGGTAAACCCTGTGCAAAATCCATACTGATGATTTTCCATTTCCAATCTGGTACACTGTGGGGTTGTAACAATCCTGCTGGGTGCTGATGCTCCACATTAACCTTCTAACATTCAAGACATCCTGCAACAAATCTGGCTGCATCCTTTTTCATTCCTTTCCAAAAATATAGGGGTTTGACATCTGCTAACATTTTGGTTACCCCTGGATGACCTGAGTAAGGTGCTGTGTGTACTTCTTGCCATACCATTTTCCTTAGTTCTATTGAATTTGGTACATACATTCTGCCCTTATATCTCAAAATCCATCTGCTTCAATCTGAAAACACTCATATCTAGGCTCTTGAGAGTTTGCCTGAAGAGCTTCACGAACTTGCAAGTAGAATTCATCTTCATTCAATTTCTGTAGTACTTGAGCCCTAAAAGTGGTGTTTATTGACACCATGGAAGTTATATGTTTCCATCAGCTTAGTGCATCGACTACTCTGTTCTCCTTGCCCTTAATGTAATTGACCTCAAAATCATAATCTGAAATTAACTCCATCCATCTCCTTTGGCGAGCATTTAAGTTAGGCTGAGTGGATATATACTTTAAACCTTGATGATCTGATTTGAGTTCAAACGTCTTTCCTAACAAGTAATGCCGCCACATTTGCAGGGCATGCACAATAGCTGCTAACTCTAGATTGTGTGGTGCGTAATTTTGCTCATACTGCTTCAATTTTTGAGATTCATAAGCCACTACCTTCCCCTCTTGCATTAGCACTCCGCCCAAACCATCACCAAACGCATCTGTTATAACTACAAAATGACCATTAGGATTTGGTACAGCCAAAATTGGTGCAGTTGTTAATTTCTCCTTCAATGTATTAAACACTTCTTAACATTTCTCCGTCCATTCAAATCTCTTTCCTTTTCTCTGAAGGGAAGTAATGGGGTGGGCGATCCTAGAGAAATTTCTTACAAACTTTCGGTGATACCTCGCCAATCCCATGAAACTTCTAACCTCATGCACATTTTCCGGTACTGGCCTTTCCTCTATAGCTTTTATTTTTGTTGTATCCATTGCTATGCCTTTAGCTAATATTATATGTCCCAAGTATTGTACCTCCTTTTGGAAGAAGGTGCACTTTGATAAGTTCCCATAAAGTTTATGTTCCCTCAACCGCTGAAGAACCACCCGGAGATATTGAAAATATTCATCCCGTTTTTGGAATAGATAAGAATGTCGTCGAGGAAAACCAACACAAACTTGTCCAAACAATCTCGGAAAATACTGTTCATTAGGTTCATAAACGTAGCTGGGGCATTGGTGAGTCCAAATGGCAAAACTGTAAATTCATAACGACCATACCTAGTTTTGAAGGCTGTTTTATGAATGTCTTCTTCTTTCAATCTTAGCTGATGATATCCTGACCTTAAATCTATCTTGGAAAACATTGCTGCCCCTTTCATTTGATCAAAAAGATCATCTGTTTTGGGCAAGGGATATTTATTTCTGATAGTGAGCTTGTTCAACATATGATAGTCTATGCATAGGCGAAGTGTCCCATCCTTCTTCTTGACAAATATAATTGGTGCTCCCCACGGTGATACGCTAGGTCGATTCAATCCTTTATCTAGTAATTCTTGCAATTGTGCCTTTAGTTCCATTAATTCCACGACGGTCATACGATATGGTGCCTTAGAAACAGGTTCAGCCTCTGGAACTAAATCTATAGAGAAATCAAACACCCTTCTTGGTGGTAACCTAGGTAGCTCCTCTGGAAACACATCCTGGTATTCCCGAAGGTAGGGATATTTTTCAGCAAAGGTTTCTTCCTTAGAGTTAGTTTCCATTTCCTCTTCCTTACTCTATGTGTGCATTAACATATCATCAAAAAATATACTTTCTTTGTATTCCCTAACTTCCATTTTAACTGCAAATATTTGACATCCTTTCCTTTTATTTGTTTTTAAATGCATGGCTGAATTTTTCCGTACCATTACCTCATGTTGTACTCCTTGAATTAACACCGGTTTTCCTAAGTCACCCACACACTCTAGTGCCTTTGCAAAACAATCAACCTTAGCCCTATGCTCTCTTAACCAATTCATTCCAATGATCACATCATAGGAACCCAAAGGTGCCACGTAAAGATTAATTTTTGTGGTGAAGCTTGGAAGTTCTACCCTAGCTTCAAACAAACACTGCTCTACCCGAACTCTCGTATGATTAGCATATTCAACCATCCATGATTTGGCCATGAACTCGGTTCTTTTAGGAAATCTACCAAGCAATTTTGGGGATAAGAAACATTCAATGGCTTTGGTATCTATTAAAATGGTTATCGGGTTCCCGTAAAGCATACCTGGAGTTTTAATGGGTGTGATTTGATATTCCACCTGCCTGTTGTCTACTACTGCATGAATCCTTTGTTGGAAGGCTATCTGCTAAGGTGGTAGAGGCTTTCATTGCTGATGTCCATGTTGATTCTTAGTAGGTCTTTGGTTAACGTAATGCTCTCCTCCACAAGTAAAGCATCCCCTTGGTGGTCCCTTCTTTTCTGGACCTTTGCTTGAATTAACCTCATCCTTCCTAGTATTGATATCATAGTTGAAAAACTCGGACTCGGCAATAACTCGGCAAGCCCAAATTTTTTAAAAACTAGGGACTCGGCAAAAACTTGGGGAAAAACTCGGCAAATTTATCGAACATTTGAAAATACACAATTTTTTAAAATATTCTTAAAAAACACACATATAAACTCTGATAAACAATAAAAAGAATAGAAAGAATAATAAATATATTAATTGGTTAAAATCTAATAAACAATAGAAAGAATAATCAATAAACCAATTAATGTATTAGACAGTAAATAAATATATTAATATAATAAAATTAATTGGTTTATTGATTATTCTTTCTATAAATAAATGGATAAACTATTTAGATTTATTAAAATATAATATAATATAAATAAATATTAATAGATAAATCATAATATATTAATATAAAATTATAAATTATAATAAATAGATAAAAAAATTAATTTTGTTCCATTTCAGATTTTAACAAATTATTTATTCAGTAGTAAATAAATTCATAGGAATAAAATATATATAAATGTTTTAGAAATTGATAGAGTAATAATAAATTCAGGCATATAATAGTTTAAATTTTAAATAAAAAAATTATAATGTATTAGTATAATAAAATAACAAATATTTATAAATAATTATTAATAAATATAAAATATTATTCATGAGTTATAATAATATATTAAATTATTCAATCAAATCAAATGGAGGATTGTTTTAATTTTTAAACTTTTACAGATTTATTTTTAAAGGGTTCTCTTTGTCGATTTTTCGTTTCATGCGATAGACATGCATTCAAGTAGAGAAAAATATGATAGAATTAGAGACACATTCCGTTTAGGAGTTTCGATTTTTGATATCACATGCAAAGAAAAAATGCTAGAGACTCAGACGCATTCATGTAGAGCCTCAGACGCATTCACCGTTTCATGCAATCACAAAAACATGGAAAAAAAAATTCTGTAAGTGCCCTCGTCGCCTCGTCGCGTGCCCTCGTCGTCCTTGCTTTTCCCTTTTGTCGTAGATGAAAATTGGTGTTAAACATTCGCGTTTTCTTTTTTTTGCGTCAAAAACCCTAAACGCTTCTCCATTGCCGTGTTTTCTGCAAGTGAATCGCGCGTTTTCGCGCTTTACTAGGTATTACTCGTGGCGGTTAATAAGAATAAAGCGCTGGCGAGTTATACTGCGAGTTACTCGGCGCCATAGATGGCACGCGAGTACTCGCGATTAAGGCGAGTTTTCTGCACTTTTTGCATCTTTGATATAGCCCTTCTTATCTTTCTTGTAATCATATTGATTATTCTTGTAGCCCTTCCTTTTGAAATTCTGGGATGACTAGTTCCGTTTGGCTTTGTTGCGGTTTTTATCCCTAAAGGAATCATCCTTTTTCAACCTTTTCTCTTGTCGAACATCTTTTTTGTATGCCTCATCCATAGTTTGCAGTGCCAAAACATCTATTGGACCCCCTATGCGGTTGTTCAACCCCATTATGAACTTCCGAACACGAAAGTTTTCATTTTGCTGGTATTGTTGAACATATTTTAACAGATGGGTATACTTTTCCCAATACTCATTAATAGTTAAGGGTCCCTGCCTAAGATTTTCAAAGTCTAGTAGCTTTTGGTCGTAAAATAGCTGTGGAAGCCATCTTTGACGAAAAATTCCCACAAACTGATCCCAGGTCACTTCTGCTACTGCCAGACCCATTTCAGCACTTTTGTTTTCCCACCAAGTAGCAACTTCTCCTGCCAATTGATAGGCTGCCCAAGCTGCTTTGGAATTATCAGAGTAATCCCTTAGCTGAAAATACTTTCCCATTTCAGTCAACCATGCCTCAGCGGCATCCCCTGAGGTGGAGCCCTCAAACTTAGGGGGTTTGATATTTTTCATATCTTTAGCAAGTTCATTGGCTAATTGACTTCTCTTGTTTCCCAAGCTCTATGTTTTTGAATTATCTTCATGTCGATCACTCTGAGATTCTGACCTTTCATCTCTCATATCAGATTGCCCTTCTACTTTCCTTTCTAGGTTGACTAGTCGGGCCCGAGTTTCATTCATCAGATTTAGCAATTGATCTAGCTTTTTCATAGGATTATTGTTATCTTGATCCCCTTTGAACACATTTCCGGAATTATCCATTCCAATGAGGTTCCTGGAGATGTTGGTAATTCTAATTAGTCTTTGTTTTTAATTTATTCTATAGTTTGCTCAGCATAAGATAAAGAATTTTTCCATTGAAAATTAACAATCAAATATTTTCTGACTCAAGGTAATTACTATAAGATTTCAAGCAAAATAGTTTACAAAAGTTGATATTGATTCAATTCAAAATTGTTTACAAAATGACTATCACTTCTTGTGATAGATTCAATACAAAAAAGTTACAAAATAACTATCACTTCTTATGATAGATTCAATACAAAAATGTTGCAAAATAACTATCACTTCTTGTGATAGATTCAATACAAAATGTTTAGGAATCATTTTCACTGTTTGTGATAGGTTCCTCCTGATCACTAAACTCTGAAAATGGAATAAGTCTGTATCGAGGAGTTGGAATACGATTTTCTTTAGATGTTTTCAGTTCGGTCTTATTGGTCAAAAGGTTCTTAGTGCTGGTTTTGCTTATTTCAGCAAGAATGGCTGACTTAATGGTTTCCTTCCTAGAGGTGGTCCATTTTCTTCTTTCTTTTCGAAGTCTCTTCAAAGCTTCAGCTATTGTTTTTGAATCCGAAGGAAAAGAGCAGCTGGAATAATCATATCTAAGTCTGATTTTCCATAGCCGAATGGAAACAGGGTCTCGGATCTTCTTCCAAGGTGTTTTTTGCATCTTCATCCTGGAAAAACACCGACGGTTGGTTTCAGTTTTCTATGTTTGCATGATGAGCCCCAAGGTTCAGTGTTGAACTTGGTTGCTCTGATACCATATGGAACACTCTATCAAATCTACAGTACTACCAGATTCAGCTGAAATTAATTAACTAGTTTTCTTACTTGAGTTTCATTTGCAATAACGAATGGAAAAGATAACTATCTGATCAATAACTACATAACAATTCTTCAACTAACTTCTAGATTTTCAATTTCTGTTGAAAAGAAACAATTAACAGACTATGTAACTAAAAAACCATAGTTGGTTAATAACTAACTTTTCCATTACTTCCCGAATGGAAAGAACATTTATTACAGTTATGAAATAAACATGTTAAAGTAAATATAACTGAAATTAAGGGAGAGAGAAAGAGTTACAAGATAGTACAGTCTGAAGGCTTTCGATTGGAATGCTTGAGCAAGACTTGTCTTCAAGGGAAAGAGAAATATCATCAAGGGTTTTTTCGCCCAACCAAAGACCTACCGGTCTCCTGTGTTTCTTGAACTGAAGAAACCCATCCCTTCACGAGGCAGTCAACAAAGGATCACATAAATACCATCATGCCATCTGAGCCTGGTGTCAAGAACCTATACTACCTAGTCAATCCTTCACTATAGGTTACTCCTAACTAGAAAGACCATTCTGACTAGGGGCTTATCTGGTTCTTGATAGCTGACAAATGCTTAATCTAAACATCATACCTTGGCCAAGGATTTTATCAATAAAGAGCACGTAACCTGTGTTGTCAGCACTCTCACCCTTGCTTGGCATTAAATTCTTAATCCAAAGTATTTAAATTATCAAAGGCTTAACTCTTAATTCTTTCTTTCACATTCAGGGGTAGGAACTAATTTTTTGACCTTCATATGAGAGGATGAGGTCTTACGACTCGGCACTAAATTCTGTGCCTTATCAATCAGAGGTAATGAATTCTATTCATACTTACAAAAGAAGAGAATGATAGTATTTGATGGTAATGGAAGATTCCTACATTTGTAAAAAATCGATTTAATTGAAGACAACAAAAAGCTATATGATTTGACCAGATTCAGCATAAAAGTAGAGCATGATGAAGTCTTCTTCTTAAACATAGACAAAATAGTTCACAGGACATTTCAAATTTATGATCATATAACAAGTCAGGTTCAAATCTAATTAAGAAGCTTGAATACGAGTGCATGCTGAAAAGTATGACAGATTCCAAACTTTTAAGGACAAGTTTTTCAATGGACAAGACTCAGATTAATTCACATCGATTCGATGACATATTACTTCATACAGGGCATCAATTTCACTGAATTGCTAACATTGCCTAACGAATCCAAGATTGACGTAAAGACTTGAAGTGCATAAGATATAACAAATTAAATGATACTTATCACGTGCTTGGCAAGTCATCTGAAGTTCGTCGATGCTCTTGACATCCTCACTCCAATGATTCCGCTCTTAGCTACAGGTTAATGATGATGACTACCATGTCAAGAAGATTGCAGAGTTGGTGAACTACTTGCAATTGCTGAATGCTATGCCATCTATGGAAACGGATTGAGGAGTCAAGTAGGATGATGCACGACTATGATAACCAGAGTAGAAAGCCTGAATAAGAATGCGAAAGCCTAAGCCAATGATGAAGGAAAAGCGAGGCTATTGACAGCTGAAACCACAAACAAGAGAGTGATGAGTGAAGTTGTGATGAGGCAGACTGCCGTTCAAAATGATTATCGAATGAGTCTCAAAATGAAAGCCGAGAGAAGAGAAGATTGCCCCCCCAAGCAAAAGCGAATGAAGAAGAATGAAAGAGAGAGGGCTTGTGCTATTAATGAAAATCCCCTTGTAACCTCCGAGTTAAGATTTCGTAGGGCATGCAACTGCATGATTACCCTCTTGGACGTTTCATCCAAGAGGCACGATGGGAAGTTGGCGGGGAGTTACCACCTTCCATTTCCACCAATGACTCCAACTATTAATCGAGCAAGTTTTATATTTAATCGATGGACTAAAGGTTGTTATTATTATCAATTTTAATATTCCATATTCATTTGCTATCTCTAAAGGTGCGCTTCAGGAATTTAATTATACGAGTTCAAAAGGAGAACGCTGGTAATCAATTAAAGTTGGCTTGCTTTAAAAATTATTTAATTAAATGAGATATGACCAAGGTTATGTCTTAAATGTAGCCACCTTACACCGGCTCATGGCTTGATGATAATTTGATCCTTTATGAACTACGACCTCTCCTTGATGATATTTCCCTCTCCCTCGAGGTGTTGGCAATCCTGCAACCACTTGACAAAGAATTAGGGTTAGATTGTTCCCAATATCATTTATATAATAAAAACTCTCAACACATTCACTATGAACATATATAAAGAAATCATCCATAATTATAGTTATAACCAAAAAATTAAAAATTCTTTTCCAAATTTCACATTCTCATGAAAGGTAGTTAATCGCAATGAACATAACGACCAATTTACATTGCCATAATCTTGTAATTCTATCTTATGCTCCTCCATCACATTTTCTTCCTTAACTTTCTTTTGTAATTCTGGCTCAAGTGTATCCATCATGTTTTCTAGTTCCACCTTTTCTAGCTCGTTATCTAACTTCTCTCATTCTTCATCTGATATCACCTCTACGTAGTGAACCCTTCCCTTTACCCTAACATTTGTGGTTTGGCTCCCAAGGTTTTTTGCATGGAAAACAATTTTTTTTCCTTGGAGTTTGTTCCTAGTCTCATTTTCCTTCAAGAATATTTTCTTGGATTCTTGCCTCTTAGCAACTTCATGTGGGTTTGATTTTGCTTTCTCTTCTTTCCTCTTTGGCCTTCTATTTTTGTTTTCTTAGAATTTCTCCAAGTATTCTTCATAAGAAACATAGGATGTGTAAATATCAAATTGTATATCATATTCACTAAAAGCATAAAGCTTACACTCATGGTGCTCTTCTAACCATTTCCTTTGAATAAGATCTTTCTATTGTTTTCTTCTAAATGAATCTAAAGCTTTATAGTTAATAGAAAAAATTGCTCAAATAACCAATCCTTGAGATTTGTGTTTTTCATGCATACTTATTTTTATCTTATGTCCTTTTGTTTCATTTGACCATAAAACTGATTTATCTATTTATTCATAATTTGCAAAGTCTGTAGCATTTTTGGTAAGGATTCTAGAAATGTCTTCATTTTTCTATCTTCCATAATTTTTTGTCCCTGGAAACCAGGTGATATAATTTCAATAAAATGTTCGCTTCTCTACAGGTTGACAAAATCACCAGCTTTGATACCCACTATAATGTCTGGAACTAAAAATTTCTGATATTTGCAATTTCACAAAGAACAATGTATGAAACCTCAACACCTTTTGATCACCGAGATCCTGATGTGGGCAAGGTAAGAGCATAGGTGAAAGGATTAGGATAATATTGAATTGAAATGATTATTGGTGGCAAGCTACACAACCCAATATTGTAAACTATTACAAATTTTGGAAGTAAGGATATATTTATTCTAGTGGCAAGCTTTCGAAATTAACTACAAGCTTAAACTGAAAATGATTGAAACTAGTTTTGTTCGCAGGCCTTCCAAAATGATTACAAAATTCTAAATCTGGTAGTGAACCATATAGATTAACATGAAAAGTAATAATACTGGAAATGAAATTGATTCACTGATGTCATGGCGGTATAGCCTTCTAGACTTACAATAATAAAATCAACCACAAATCTTATATTATTTCTGGTGGTCAATTGCACAAAAAATTACAAGGTAATCAATAGTAAGATTATTTTATTATTGCTAGATAACATAAGCAATACCATAAATAATCATAAATATAAGCTGTAAATAGACTTAATGCTGCAATAATATCAACAACCCTTATAATAAACAATTATTAAAATATTTCCAAAGATAAGAGGGCCCCACTCATTAAGGAATACCTTTCCAAAGAGCAGTGCTTGATTTCTCATTGTACTACAGCCCTTTAGAAGAGTATGGTAGGCTGAAAACTCATTTTGTACAGCCAGAACAGACACATTATTCACCAAATAATAGTTATGACTCCCTTCTGAAAGTGTACGACACTCACCATATAAAATATTACATTCTCTAAAGGCTGCAATTCCCTTTTCAACATGGACAATTGTCATAAGGGACAAAAAATGGTTCTTTAAAAATGATACAACTCCTTCCATATAAACGGAAAGAAAAAAAAGTTATTGGCTCCTTTTTTAGTACCACAAATATAAATTGGTCTCCTATCATAAAGTATATGTTGCCTCATATGACTTCCTTAATATGTACGACACCCAATTAATTTCCACTAAATATCACTATAAGAATCAACATCCCTTCCTATGAATAAAATCAGCAATTAATCGATACAATCGCTACCAAAAATGGTATGGCCAACAAAATAGAGGAATATAATGATATGAAAAGGTATAGTGTAATAACCACCTTTAATTTTTTTGTTTTTTCAGCAACTTGTTAGCATCAAAACATTGAACAATGAAATCAACTGAATCAACTACCTTCCACTTTCTCATCACCCAGATCCCAATGTGGGCAAGGTGAGAACATACGGTGGCAACATTTACTTTGCAATGCTTCCGAAAGTAAACACTTCTTCAGTGGGGTGAGTTGTAAGCTTCCACTTATGCAGTGGGTACAAACTCAAAGTAAACAACTTTTCCGCTTTTCAGCGGTGAGTGCAAATGAAGAACCACTTTTCAATGGGGTCAATACAAAAAACCACTTATTTAGTGGATTGAGAAATGATTTCACTTATTCAGTGGGGTGATAAAACAATACCACTTATTCAGTGGGGTAAGTAGCAAATCAAAATAAGAGCTAAGTCACTGATGGTACTACCAAATGGTGTTACAATATGAGCTCATTACAATACAGTTCATGATCAATATATGACTATTGCTTAGAAACTTGTGATGAAATGAAGATGAAATTAGCTCACAAATAAACCCCAAATAATTGGAAATCAACACCCAAGTAGAACAATGTGATTATACCTCAATCCCAGAGCACATGAAGGTCTAAAACAATTTGATAATGAGCTGCATCAGGTTTGATATGAAGGACAAGTTTGATACACCATCAGAAAGTATGAACTATGAACATGGCACGCCAGCCAAGGAGCTCACCAATATGCCAAAGATCACCCCAAAACTGTTTGCAAAGGCCTAGAGAAGCCTAGGCGCCACCAAAGGGACCCAAAATGAAAATGTGGGGCAGTTCCCCCAAGAATCCACATGCCCCCTTCCAAGAGCTATATAGCCTTCCAAGAGGGACGCTTTGCTCCAAAAATTCAGATTCTTTTGCTAAAATTCTGCATGCACATTCTTCCTAGTTGCCCAGTGTTGAGAAATCTAATGAGCCAATACCCAAAAGAGGATTCTACAAACTCCAATCTACAGCAACAAAAAGGTAGGTATGACCTATACTTGCAATGGTACAGCCGACAAGTGGAAACTCCAAGGAAATGAAGCCAAAACACTCTGCACTCAACTGATTAGCATGGAAAATACTAACAAAATCATCTCCTCAAAGAACCTCACATTGAAAGCAAACAAAAAATTTACCAATGAACTCCAATGGTGATCCCTATATGGAATCACTCTAGTCTAGCTAGGGAGCGTCTTCCAACTCCAAAACTAGAACACTCTTTGAGGGTTTTCATCCTCAAAGACTTGAAGGATTCAATACCAAATTGGCAACACTTCGTTATCAATATTCAACATGAGCAAATGAGCTACCACACGTCTCCTTTATAACTTTTTGGAGGGAGATATTTCAATTTGAAATAATGAAATAATTTGCCTTTTTCGAAAATGGCCTTTTAAAATAATAATATTCCTCATAAAGAGCAATGTCCCCCTTTCCCTCACTTAGGTGTCCAACATTGAGGTAATATTTGCCTTTACAAAAGTTATATCACTTAAGTTATGAAATTAATATTTAAACACAATAACTTAAGTGAAACATTAAAATATTTTTCCCCTAGTGACAAGAAATTCCGAAACACCTTGGAATCCAAAACTGACTCCACCAATGTGGTACTGAGGCACTGAATGACTAAATGAAGTTGATTTGGCAACCTACTAAAAATAAACATGCTCTCCAAGAAGTTTGGAGAACACCCCAAAGTCCGAAAACACTACGGAGAGTGTCATTCAGACTAGAGTTACCCTCTAAGCTCATTGCCATAATTAGAAACCTTGCACCACCAGAATTGCATCCTTCAAGAACTTTGGAGTTCCCCAGCTCATCTTGCTTACAAGGAAACCTCAAAAACTGGCCAAAATTCACAAAACAACATGGTGTAAAAATTGGGACATTATAGTCCTCCCTTCCCAAAGATTGCTTGTCCCCAAGCAATGCCAATACAACCCACAATCATCAGCCTCATTCAAACTGAAACCGAAAAATATCCCATGGTCCCAAGTCAATCTCAAAACAAAACCACCATGTTGATGCTGCGCCAGTTAGATAAAAACTGTAAAAACATCGTGCCATAACAGCACTCTCTTCCCCTGGAACCTAGGAAGGTAATTATCATCAAATTTCAAGTTGAGACACCAACAAGGGCTGAAACCTATACCATGAAACTTCTCCTTCATGATCCTGGGCAACTGGAAGAAATATATGCTCAACCCAAAACCATATCCCTCAATATACCTCCTCAAGGTGTCATGCGAAGTCATAACTGCAAATGCGAACTCCTCCAATCTTCTTGCAAAAAGTAAACCAATCCTTTGCAATAGTTCAACCAACTCACCAACATTACACCGTATGGATCTAACATGTCTCCTATGTTGTAATGTGATACAACCATGGAGACTGGAAAAAATACTTATTGTTCAAACTCCAAAGGTCATTGAATGATGAACCAAAACATGCAGAAGTTCACTATCCTGAACCCACATCGAGAGTAAACTATCAAAATTTACATCACAAACCTTCATAAGAGGAACTCCCTGAGTTAGGAAGGTCTGAAGTAAATAATAATGTCTGCCATTCAAAACTGAAATGAGTGGAGTTCAGTTTGATTTTAGTGCTCTACACAAAGGACAACAACACCAATGGATATCCCAAATATAAGCTTGCATGAAAAACATAGTGTTGCACCAAAATAACTCAGAAGTGGCTGGGAAACACCTCCAAGCAATCTCCAACTGAAATCTATTACTTCCTTGACAAAGAAGAAAGTGCCAACTCCCTTGAATGAGAACAAACCAAAAACTGGAGTGACTGACCTGCAACCCAAAAACAAGCTCAATACTGAAATTTTGATCCATCCTTTGCCAAGTAACACTCACCAAAGTAACCATTCGATCATTACTCCAATCTTTACTTAAAATCTCTCTCCAATCCATTTGTATGAACACAAATGGACTCACGACTGTAAAGAGAGGTAACAATAACATTCTTGTCCTCTTTTTGATCTGCAACCTCCCAAGCTATGCTTCTCCCATCATCAGTAGTTTCCAATAGCCTGTGAAGATGATCTTGGGAATAGATACTCACTCCAAAAGTAGCTCCACGATGTTGAGGTTGCGCTACTCTGATCATCATATGAGCTTCATCTAGAGGGAATTTAGTGATGCTTGTAGTCTCAACACCAAGGATCTCCACCCCATTATCCTTTAAATCACAATAGTTCTCCTCTCCTTGTAGTGAATTCACAAGGTCAGCCAACATGCCGTAATGATCCAATCCATCACGATCCATCAAAGGAAACAAACCATGAATGATCTTGGGTGGTCCCATAAGCAAATCAACTAGTATCACCTCGTAACTAAACACCACACCTGGATCCCATATCTTATTATTGTCATCACTTGTGCTATCAGAATTCGGAAGTGCTCCATCATCCAACTCAAAGAGTAGAGTATCAAAGAACAATTTAGCATCCATCTCGAATAGCGGGTTATCAATAAGATGAACACTTTTTTCATCCTTTAGCTCAAACCAATCCTCTTGCTGATCTAAAATTTCATTTTCAAGTTTCTTGGAAAAATGTACCAGATCAAAATCCTCCTAGATGTTATCAAGCTCTTCAATCACTTGTTTGATTTCTTCAGCTCTTTGTTCATTCTCTTGCTCCTTGAAAAGTTTTGTATCGGCTAGATGATCTTCTACCTCCATTAGTGTCACCCGAGTGTTTTCTAACATGTCTTTTGTTTAATCAAGCTCAAGATAAAACTCAAACTTTCTCTCTTTTTCTTTGAATGCACAAATAGCCTCTACAAATTCGATGGCATAATCTCGATCTCTAATCAAGTGTAATTATTTTGTTTTCACTGTTCCTAAAGAGTCTTTGATAAGATGTAAGTTTGAAGAAGTAACTAGCCTCAACACCTTTCTGCATGAGGATTTCAAAGATCTTGTGAGTGCTGTCCAAACTTGTGAGGACTTGAATCTCTTTCTCATTGGTGACCAAGAGTTGATTATTCAATTCACATAACTCTCTAGGTCTTTGTTCAACCAAGTGACTTGGTTCATGTAGCAAAGATTCTGAAGTATCTTCATTTTCAGCAGCCATATGATTTTCAAAATCTGTTTTTTCATAATGTCCCCGTTTCCTAACTTGCCTTATGGAGATTAATTAATTTGATTATTTAATGTTGGCTGGCAAAAAGTACATTAAATAAGGTAATATTAAATAATTAGATTAATGAGGTGAAATAAAGTGGTGCCAAGGAATATTAAAAGACATTTTAATAAAGTCACTTTATATTAAAATGCTAATATGTTTTGACGGGAAATTTAAAAAGGAATTCCTAGATGGATATAAAAAGGGGTGAGAGCTCATTTCTTCATTATGTCAGATTATTGTTATTTTGTTTGGTCTATGATGGAGCTCTTCGAAATCTGAAACCCTAGGTAGGAATTCCTACGAGTATTTAGTTTCGGTGGTGAAAGATTCCACCCTAGCTGGATTCATTCAAGATTCGCACTTGCGCTATAATGCGGTGGTACCAAATTTGTGGATCTCCTTCAAAGACAAATTTGAGGGTAACGATAATATTATTTGCATCTGGAGTTTTGAGGTATATTTAGGCTGGGTATTTGCAGGACTGAGCATATTGTTGGTTGATGCATATAGAGGTTCCATATTGTTGTGTGTGTATTGTGGACTCACTATTTTAGACTGGATGAGTGTAATGGGTCTCATATATCAGACTGGACGTTGGTTTTAAAGGGGTTTATTATTGCATACATCTCTAGTCGTTTGATATTTCATTTCCAAGGTGGGCGCTAGCATTTTGTGAAGTCGTGGTTATTTTTTGAAGTCATGGGTGTGAATAAGGGCACAAATTTCATTATATTATCATTGCTAATCTCTGCTGTGAGAGGACGTGAGGGTTGTTGGGTGTATAGTAGTGCTTGGGCGTGATTTCTAGAGGTAATAGACTGGCTATTTCAAACACCTTCCTCTTCTTGTGAGTCCTGGTGTCCTTTCTGGAGATTGCTGCTCTTTTAAGGAGCCATGTAGGGTAGTTTAAGGAAATTGCAAGGTTTGTAATGTATGGTTGCGCCCATAAACATAGAAAAGTGTGACGTCTAGGAGTTGGGCATTCATCTTCGGTTTGGTGTTGCAAGTTAGGCTGCAATAATACCTGCGAAGGGAAGATAGGTAGTTCTAAAACCATTTCGGCCTGTGTTGACGTCTAGGAGCTGGGCATTCATCTTCAATCTGGTGTTGCAAGTTAGGCTGCAATAATACCTGCGAAGGGAAGATAGGTAGTTCTAAAACATTTCGGCCTATCTAATCGTGATCTTTCATAATCAATATAAATGTAAATCTACTCATTCTAGTTGCACAGTCTAAGTATATATTGTTTGTAGTTTGTATTATTGCCATATTTTATATCTGACATATTTCATTTGAATGAGGATGGAAATCTTTGATTGCTGAAAGTAACTTCCTGGAAATGCATATTTGGGTAATCTGCAATTAGTTTTAGACATGGTTATTCTATTTGTTTGATAAAATGTTTACATATGTCAAACTATGGAAATCGTTTTAAAATTTAGTGCAAAACCAAGAAGGGATTCTACATTTTTCCTCACAATCACCTTGATCAAAAGTCTTGGCAGCACCATACTCAAACAATGGGTCATTACTAAGTGCCTATTTAAAATCTTCATCAGGCTCCATTTCATCATGCTCTTCTACCGAATTCATTGAGAAGTCAAACTGGTGTTCTTCATGCATGGGAAATTCCCACTCAGAATCTGGTTTTCTATCATTGGAATGCTGTAGATGCTCCTCATAGGCGTCGTTTTGAAAATTTCAATAGAATCAAGCCTTTAATTAGTAGTTGCAACCTTTTCAAATAAATCATTTTGGAGCTCTCCCTCAAAGTTTGTCCTATTGTCAATGATTTCTGATGTTGTCTTTTCTTCTTCAATTACTTTTCCAATGGTGTCATCAAGGGATTCAAGTCCTTCAAAAAGATCGTTTTGGAGATCAGCAATGCATACCTCTTGAAATAACCCTTTATCTTCATCAGAAGAAATTTCTAGAGGTTCTTCGCTCTCACTTTCAAGCTCTTCTTTCTTTTTATGCTTTATAGTCATAATTTCTTTCCCCACTTGAATTGGCAAACAAGGTTTTAATTTTTCTTCACATTGGTTGACAACCATTTCAACTAACATATTTGCAATTGTTAATGAGTTTTGGTCATCCTTCCTCATGTTTGCCAATAAAACTGATAAGAGTGGATGAGGAACATGATTTTTTGCATGGCTGGTATAATATTGTCATCATGAACCTGTTTGACAATAACAAAGAAATGTTTGAACATTTGGAGTATCAAATCATCTTAGCCAAGATCAATCATCAACACACAAGATCTAACATTTGCAGTAGTTTCTAAAATTCCGATTCTCTTGGAAAAAGAAGGATGCTTAGTGTCTTTCAAACCACGGAAGCTCTCCACCTTTAGCTGAAAAAACTCTTTTATTTTGTCATCATTGTATGAAACTTTGGGAGCTGTAATTCTTGTAAATTCATTGATACAAGAAATAACTGCAACTTTAACCTCTTCATCTGGGTAACTCATAATCTTAGGCTTAACCAACACACTTACAATTGGATCCACAACAATCTTCACTATCGTAGAATCTATCTGATCTATGTTCAAGAAAAAACACTCCACATTATCCAAAGTGCATAGTAGTTCATCCCTTGTTAGACGTAGGTTGTCAAGTCTTTTTCCTTCTCTATAAATCTTCTCGTCAAATTCAAATTCCATGATTCACAGGAAGGTGTATACAAATTTCTGAATTTTTCCTTTGTCACAAGTGGATGGAGAGATGAACTCAACACAAGCCGCTATTGAACAAAGCTATGCAACTGAAGAATCTTCAATGAGGGTTAGCTTCCCAACAGGCTAGCAAGATCACCAACTCTGATACTACTATAATAACCATCCTTAAGTTTTTTGTTTTTTCAACTTGTTAGCATCAAAACATGAACAATAAAGTCAATTGCATCAACTACCTTCCAATTTTTGATCACTCAGATCCCGATGTGGGCAAGGTGAGAGCATATGGTGGCAACCTTTACATTGCAATGCTTCTGAAAGTAACCACTTGTTCAGTGGGGTGAGTAGTAAGCTTCCATTTATGTAGTGGGCACAAACTGAAAGTAAACAACTCTTTCGTTTTTCAGTGGTGAGTGCAAATCAAGAACCACTTTTCAGTGGGGTCAGTACAATGAACCACTTATTTAGTGGGATGAGAAATGATTCCACTTATTTAGTGGGGTGAGAAAAAATACCAACAACAATAATGCTGGTGAGAGGCATCCACCTTCATTACCTTGGGGTAATAACATTGGACCTTTGGCTTTTCAGGTAAATCATGAGTTACCTAAAGGGTCAAGGAAGCACTTTCCCCAATTTCACGGCGATGGAAGTCAACACCTAGGTGAACATTTTGCTGCATTCACAACGGCCTGCGCTATCTCGCATGTGCCACATGAAGACATCGCAGTGCGTCTCTTTGTGGAGACTCTTGTTGGGAATGCTACGGATTGGTTCAATCACCTGAAACCAGGCGTTATTACAAGATGGGAAACTATGAGCGACAAATTTTTGGTGAGATTCAAGCTCGCTGAAGATAGTCATATGTTGTTTTCCCAGCTTGCAAATTCAAAGATGGAGCACAACGAACACATGAGGGAGTTTGTGGCAAGATTTAATCGTCTTGTTACACAACTTTCTTCTACACTTGATCCATCACCGGAGATTCTGATAAGTTGTTTCATACACGCTCTTCCATCAGAGATAGCCTTCTTCCTCAAGACGGAAAAATAAACAAAGTTGAAGAGTGCGCAAGAACACGCCATTGAGTTGGAGGATAATATGATCACTTCCGGCTTGATGAAAACAAATTCTATCAGATCTCTAGCCCAGCAACTATAACAACCCGACCCTTTGGTAAAATAAAAAATTTCCAATTTTACATCAAACGAGTAAATAAACATGCTAACAAGTTATTGCAATATAATTTTTCTTTCTTCTATTGATAATAAATGAACAAGATATCATATTAAAATTACAATAAAGATTTCACTTCATTACAATAACTTCACAAGAACAAGTAACAAGAAAACGTACCTTAACTAACATAGCTCCAATGAGCTTTAGAACAAATAGTAGTAAGAAGGTCCAAGAATCCGTCCTTTCAAATCCTGGTTCTTCAGTCTCCTGCTATGGAGGAGAAGCATCACTCGAGCGCTTTTCCGCCAACCACGGACTTATAATGCTGTCCCCCGCACATCTATCATTCGATAGATGGCCCTCCTTTCGACGAAGAGATTGGTAGAGTAACCGATACTGTTAACCAACTGAGCATAGTGCTGTGTCCTACATAACTAGAATTTGCTATTTCACAATCCCGAACTAGCATGCATAAAGGATCACGATGAACTGACAGTGTAGTCTCAAGCATCACATAGTCTAAGTGGATGTCGTACATTGCACTACTTTGGCCAAAGTGTTCTCATTCAGTACTTCGAATGAAGGTCATCTATCATAAACACTACTCAGGGCCGATTTGACTTAGAGTTATCTTACACTACGCATAGGTATCTCCTTCAATGGATAGTCAGTCATCCCAGATAACCTACAACATACTAATCTACTAAATAATTACATAAGCTAGGTATATTCTTCAATGGATAATCCGTCATCCCAAATAACCTACCTTCAAACAATCTACTAGAACGAACCTATTTAAGCAAGTAAGTACACATGTTCCCTCCCATACTGGAATACTATCCTAAGAGTGTCTCAAGCTTATCTGAGTTAAACAAATAACTAAGCTGTCAGAACTGCAAGTGACTCTTGCAATCATACAATCCTAGTATATATTTAACTAATGCAAACAACAATTCCCCTATTATGGAGATTATTACAAACATGTAAAACATAGCTAGAAATTGCTTCATTTTCCTTTTTCTAAAAGACATCATTTATTCTTCCTATGCACAAACATAATTACTTTTCAAACAACATAGAAGTCTTATTAAAAGAATAGTAGAAGAATATCCCATGCCTGTGAACGCTCTTCTCAATTGAAGAAAGAGCTGCCTTTACTTCAAGCTCAGTCCAGTTTCTCCAAATTGATGATAGTTACCTCACCATGTTCCTTTTTCCTACTCTCAGAAATCTCTAATAAAAGTGGCGTATTCTTTGGTTAGAATACGTATCTCTCCTAATGATAGAATTCATATAGCAATATGAAATCTGCCTATAAATTATGGTTACTTAGAAATATGATGGGTGGCTGTATAAATTGTACAGTTAGTAATTGCAATTGAACAACACAAGAATACGCTTAAGACAATTAGCAAATGTTCACGAATTAAGAAGCTTAGAATGGAAAATGAATAATGATCAAGAACAATGGTAAGTGTAAACAATGAAGAATGGGGCGACTATTTATAAGCCCCCAACTCCCATCGAATTCCTTCTAATAAGGCATGTAATTTGCCAGCACTGTAATTTGAATAATTCAACTCAATATGTGGCGTGATTTTAATCCCATACTTAGTTTCAATGAGGTGAGTCGACTTCCATTGATTGATAGCAGAAAAGAGACTTTCATAATCACATGTTGAAAATGGTGTCAATCGACACCAACAAGTTGATTGACACCAACAAGTCTGAGGCGCCAATTATAGGAAATGGCGGATTAAGATATATACAAAGAAAAAGTCCATTGCAGAAATGGAAACACATTGCCAGTTTGCAGCTATGTTGGATTTACTAGAGACTTGGTCATGGCGCGGATGATATAGGGCGTGCAATTTCCTCATGCCATTTATTTCATATTTTGCTTGCCAAGACAATTGATATATTTTATCGATTCAAATGTTTAATTGTTTTAAAGTTCAAAAGATAGCAATGGAAATATTTTGACTTTCATAAGATTGATATGCGATTAATTCGCTTTTCCAAAGTTGCAATATAAATATTAAAATGATCTGGAAACTATTCAATTTTCATAGTTTGGTGATTAATATTCAATTGAATATGATATAACCCAATTCCCATAGTTAAAAGATTAATATTTAATTGAATATGGAAAATAATTCGATTTCCAACTATGAGATTTTAATATTAAATATATATTATATTATATATATATATATTTAAAATACCAAATAATATACATATATATATAATATTAATATATATTTACACACATATATATATATGTGTATATGTATCCCATTATAAGCATATCATAAGCCAGTCAGCATATCCGATATGTATATGTAAAATTGTCAGGCAATAATAATATAATATTATTAATATCCACATAATATAGGTTGTGTGCATATATACATGTATATATGTCCGTATATATTCCTCTATGTGCACGTATATGTAGGTATATCGTATTGATGCATTTGTATGAGCATATCCATCTGCCAATCATACGCCTGTATCGATGTGTATATACATATGGATACGTGTATATACTATATATATGTATATATGTCCATTCCCTATTCACTTGCATTCATTCATGTTACCATCATAATGATCGTAATCCAACAAGACAAATATGCAGATAAACATCACTCATAAAAGCGTAAAGAAGTAGACAAGACTCCTAATGCCAAAATACGAGCTACGGATGACTTATCTAGAACCAACATAATTGACTCAATTCACTCAATCTAAGGTGAAGTGTGTGTATGCTCAGATAGCTTACTTTATCGGTTACCCGACCAAGCTCTTCTCCCGAGTGATACTTCTCCTCCCCGTGGAGAATGAACATTTACTTGCAACCACTAGCACATTCCTTGGTAGTCATTTGTTCACAACAATTAAGCAACATATATAAACATCTTTAAAGTTAGAATAACAATAATTCAATAACCATCTATTCACATATATGCAGTATTTCACCATGAATAACATCAATTGAGATAACATCAAATGAGATAACATACATATTGATAACAAGGTACAAGCATCATTAATTCGTCTCTAGAATTCACATTACATTCACATTTACCCTATATAGTAATAGTAAATAGTAACCTCACAATTTTGGATGTAACAGCAACCGTACGAGCCAAAGAGAGACAATCTTCAGCCACGGTTGCCAACACCTCCATCAAGACCAACGATTGAAGTTGCACACAGTGCAGTATTTTGCTGCTTCCATGACATTGATGCACATACCGGATTCACGTGTCCTGAGAATCTGAGAATGACCCAAATCATGGGATATGCTGACGCTGCTTCCAGTTCTAGTTTTGTACCAACACCAAGTTTGAAAGTTGTCTTACCATAGACGAAGAACTTCGATGGTGACTTCGCAATGGGATACTTTGAACTCGTTATTAACGAAGAAAAAGAAGCATACCGTCACTATTCTCTTGCGGTGAATCATGAAAATTTTTCAATGCCTATGTCTAGATGTGTTCAACACTTCAAAGCACAGAAAGAAGAGGAAGAAAAACGAAGATCAAACGAAAAGGGTGAAGTTGTGCCTTCCACTTCCAATCCTAGGTCTTCACAGAAGGACACTATGCCAGTTGCTTAAGATCCGTCTTTAACAAATTTTGACATCGTGACTTCCATGATGAAGACCAAGGTACAAATCTCTCAATTGGAATATCTTCAGGATCATCCAGAACAACTAGATCAGATTCTCAAAGTTGTGAAGAAGCAGGTTGTGCTCAAGTCATTTGTTCTAGCAAGAGCAAAGCCTGAAACGGGTCTCGGTAATTATGTGGCTCTGTCAGAGATAGAAACTAAAGATCAAAACATTGCTTGTTCTGAAAAGAGATTGACAGAGGACACAAGGTCATGGACAATACAATTTGGTGGAGGCTGTTCATCAGCAGTTTCAGAAGCGAGGGAAATGATCATCTCCCATAAAGGACAGTTGCACCCATTTTTGCAATTGGAACTCACTGAAGCTGAGAAAGAGGTGCTTTTGTTAGGCCTCAAAGATGCCTAAGACATGGGAATCAAACTCCTATGTGTTAAAGGCGATGTAGAACTGACCGATGAGCCGATCAAAGGATATTTTCAGGTCAGCAAAGATCACCTACGACATTACAGAAATCGAGTTTGGAACTCGATTGATTGATTTGAAGAGTTAAACATCCTGACGATGGACGACAACAAAACTAATGCCTTAGGGGTATCAGCTTTCCCATTTGCATCATATTCTGACTTTTGTTAGAGTACCTTTGCTTGGATATATGAATACCTGAGAATTTTCATCCCAGAGGGATTGTCTCCTACAATGCCCATCAAAAGAGAAGTAAAGCCTTTCAGGCAGAAGCAACATCGATGGAAGGCTCCTCCCGTTGCCATGAAGCAGACAATATCCACATCACTTCATCTCTTCGGGGGTGGAGTGAAGTTTTGTAAATAATTTTCTTTTGCTTTAATGTTATGTAGTAATGTATTTCCCCATTACGTTAAGTATTGTCGTGTTTTAGGTGATTTCTTAGGTAGTCTTGTTTTTAGGTGATTAGGAAAACTCCAATTGTTAGGTGAATGAGGAAATAAGTCTTGACTCCAATGCCCAACTTATAAGAGTACCGGTCTACGAAACTTGAGATTCTCGGTTCTCCTATGCTGTAAGTATCCGACATGGTCACCAAATGAAGCCTAATGTTGTACCCATTACAAATTTTTGCTTCAATGAGGCATTTTGCTTAAAAAGATCCAAATCATGGCAGCTACAATGAAAGTTTGCATGTATTTAATAAATACAATACTGGTAGCTAAGTTTGGCTGCAAATAAGACGAAATTCTCTCTACACTTGTTGCTCTATACTGGTCTGCCAATACTTCCACTTTTCCCTTTAAACATAGTAAAATAACGCCTCCTTATGGATTAAAATAAATTAGGAAATGCAACAGATTGGCATCGACCCTCTAGACATCCAAGCAGATTATTTTATTCCTTTCAAAGAAATCCGACCATATTCCTTTTTATGATATTCACATAAATAGACTATTCTGAAAATCTTATCAATATATCTGTTAGGGCATTTGCAATAAATATTTTCATTCACCTGATTCTACAAATATAAACTAAAATGACTACCACCAATATAGATAGATTTCGCCTGAGATAAGCTTCAATAAACTCTGCAAATATTTTCCAATAAACCCTGAAATTTGTTTCCGAAGGAAACTTCAGAAATTTCCTCAACTCGATCAGCCAAACATTGAAGTGCAGATGTGAATCTTGATTTGAATCGGCCTGTAGAAAGATTTGGGTTGTTGTCCAAATCCACAGACTCGAGGGTTTTCGTTCTCCAGCCCCAGAAATCCAAGCTTTCTTGAAATCCACAATTTCCTCAAAAGATAATTTTCCAATTGATGCCAAATGACTTGCTTAACTCTCTATTTAAATATTTTGCTCAATCTTCTAGAAAATTCCATTTAATTTAATAAAGTGACTTTTATAATATTTATTATTTTCAATTGAGTCACTTTAATAAATAAATAATTAAATAAATATTAATGCCCCAATTATTAATTTAGGATAAAATAATATTTTTGGATGGAAATTGGGGACATTACACCATGCCTCTCATGACAGAGTCAACCATAAGATAACATGATGCATCCCTGCATCTTTGATTAACTCCATTACATCATTACATGTCATGCCCATGATTGTGATTTTCTCTTAACTTTGCTTCCCTTTCTGTATTTTCATCATTGAATTGACCAAGAGTAGGGTCAAGTGGAGTATATTCTTTTGAAAGGGAATTGAGAGAGGAGGACCCTTCTTCTATGATACCGAAATAACAAGAATTAATGAAAACACTACTAATAGCAGAACAAAGAACTTATAAAAAGCCAATTGTTGGAAGGATTGATGAGGATATATAATACTTACCTCAATTTCGGTCATTGATGTTGATCAACCCATTATACAAGGCAGTCATCCAAGTTTTTTTTATAGAGGGACAAACATTTTCCATTCTGCTGATATTTTTAGTAGGTTTGAAAATTTTAAGGAAATTCTTGCACATGGGGATTTCTTTGCATGATTTTGATCATGTTTAATTAAACATTTACCAAGCATATTTTTCATATGCAGGTTTGGTGGAGTCTGATCCGCAAGGAGCTCTTTCTGGTTTTGCCGAAGTAGTGAGAATGGAATCCAATAAAGCTGAATGGTATGAGATCTCTCTTTTTATGGAATAATTATTTTTTGTGGTCACAAGAGAACTGTGGGCATCTCCATGCCTTCTGTGAGGTAGATCACTTACAAAGGATCTTCTTGGCTGATGATTGTTTGATTTTAGATTTGCATAGAACAGAATGCATTTAAATATTTATTCCCTTGTAGGATGTGAAATCAGCAGTACTTGGGTTCAATTTTTTGTCATTATTTCTGAAATGTTATTGATTTTCTTTTTGCAAACCAGGGGATTTAAGGCTCTGAAACAAACTGTTAAGTTGTACCACCGTTTAGGAAAATATAAAGAGATGATGGATGCCTATCGGGAAATGCTGACATACATTAAATCGGCAGTGACACGGAACTACAGTGAAAAGTGTATAAACAACATTATGGATTTTGTTTCGGGGTCAACAAGCCAAAATTTTGAACTCCTGCAGCAGTTCTATCAGACTACACTCATAGCCCTTGAAGATGCCAAAAATGAGGTGAATTTTTGTTAGTTCCATCAGGTTGGAGAAAAATGTCTTTTAATTGTATGACTTATGTTGACTTAAATATATTGCTGCAGAGGCTTTGGTTCAAAACTAATCTCAAGCTTTGTAAGATCTGGTTTGATATGGGAGAGTATGGCCGCATGAACAAGGTATCTGTTCTTTATGACTCATGTGATTCTTAATTAATTCAATTTTTCAATTTGGTTGAATTAAATTGAATATCTGGTTTTCACAGACTTTTCCTTTTCCAGATACTCAAAGAGCTTCATAAATCCTGTTGTAGAGAAGATGGTTCAGATGACCATAAGAAAGGCACTCAGCTTTTGGAGGTCTATGCCATTGAGATTCAAATGTACACTGAAACAAAAAACAATAAGAAGTTGAAGGTAATTTTGTAGCTAAATTGGTGTTGTTTTAGACTAGTGAATTTTGTGTGCTTTAGCTTTTACAAATGAACAGTAAAATTTAAATGGTTACATGTCCAATGTTAAAAGCAGATTTATGCTAGGGCAGATGGTTGCTGCTGGGGTGTCCATAATTCCAGTTTCTTAAGTTGTGATGGATGTATTTTTCATTATTTTAAAATTTATGGTTAGATTCCAGATCATTAAGAGCTGTATCCCTGTCAATACTAGCAACTACATTCTGTCAATGTTTTTATGGCCCCTGGCTAATGAATAAGTTAAATAAAGAGCATGGTGGATTGTGGGCCCCACTAAGCTTAAAAAATAGTTAGATCCAAAGTTGGATGGCCCATATTTTTTTTTCAACGGTTTAGCTTGAGTTGGCGATTAGGGGGCATACAATCAAATATTTGTAGATTATATTTATCCTTACTGCATTAGGTTTTATAAGTTTTAGTTGTTGCAATGGGAATGCTCCAAACTCTTTCTTTTTAACCTTTCAAGATGATTTTTACTAACTTCAGGAAATTTTTCAGACATTTAGTTTTGTGCTTAGAGAACTTAAATGGGTGCCCAGCTGAACGAAAAGGCATTCCATTGGTACTACCTGATGCTTTAGAATTTGCTATATGATTAGGATATGGAATACAAACAACACCATACTGTAAAGGCTATTGTAAACTGATAAACTGAACACTGTAAGCTTATTATGGAAAATTGAGAGCAAAGCAAATTTTACAAAAAGTCCTGGCTGATTGCTTTAGCTTTTCTAGTTAGGCCAAGGATGACAGTGTAGAAATAAGTAAATCCTAGCATGAGGTGGATGTATCATTAGTGAGCATGACAAAACCAAAAGTTATGTGTTGAATGTGTGGCACTCCAAGTTTATAATGATTGGAATAGAGTTTGATATAAAAATTTTTGTCCAGGTTCTGCATTTTGGATCAAGTTTTAAACTCGAACAAGGCATACAATTGTCAAATACTTGAACGCTTAACTTTGTTTATCAGATAATGTTTGATATAATATGTTTCCAATTGATTTGAGTCTTGACCCAATGAAAGGACCTGATAATCTCATTGT
Source organism: Sequoiadendron giganteum (assembly GCA_007115665.2). Taxonomy (NCBI): domain Eukaryota; kingdom Viridiplantae; phylum Streptophyta; class Pinopsida; order Cupressales; family Cupressaceae; genus Sequoiadendron; species Sequoiadendron giganteum. The sequence goes on from CM021104.1 coordinate 387,026,261, forward strand.
TGCTCTAGCAAGTAGATAATTTAGGTGCCGATAATGGATGAATCTTGAGTATAGAAATTGGCTATAAGGATATTTTTATTGATTTTTTGGCTGGAGAAATCAATTTTCAGATAAAACTGACTGTGTGACTCTTAATGCAGTTCTAAATTTATTTCTTCAAGTACATGTTGAATTTAGGAAAAATGTCATTAGTTTAGCGAATTCTCTTGGAGGTAATCTTGAGATGGCTTATAGCACATAGGGCAAATCCTACAAAACTAGAACATCTAATTTAAAATACCCCTTGAAGCCTTCAATTACTTGTTGCCATAGTTGCCCTAACATTTGTACCTTGACCCTTGGTATCTGTTATACCCAAAATGAAATTTTTGGCATTCTGCTTAAATTGAGCTAAACAACGTAAAAATGCCATCTAAAGTATGTTTTAGGTCAAACCAAATATGAAATCCTTGTGGGTTTCTGTCAAGGAACCTATGGTTAAAATTTTGAAAAAACGAAAATTAGGGTTTTACACCCCTATTTTTATGGAAACCCTAAAAAATAGGACCTTCCCGGAAATGATTGAAAATAATTCTGATAGGCTTAATTGCCTTCACGATCACACTGATCAAGTCAGAATTATCAAAAAATATGTTTTACTCTGGTGGGTCTATTTCTATTTTTCAGGAACAAAGTTAGGAGCTCCGCAGCCATTAATGGCAGATTGGCCAGTACCAGGTGCTGAAAGCTAAACCTCAAAAGCTTCAACGAAGAAACCATGGCGGAAAAAGATAAAAATGACGACGTTCAACGAAGGAGATTCTCAAAACGGAAAAGGCCAAAATTTGGCTAAGTCTGGAAGGTGCACGTTTTGTCTACCAAGGCAAAACATAGTCTATAGTGGTTAAAAGCGCCCCTCTTGAAGAAAGGCGCCCTTGAACCTTAGAGGGCAAATCAAATCATCTGGCAGTGTCAAAACAATCATCCTCTTCACTTTCATACTAGCTCGACAACGAAACAATCAGCAAGATTATCTGATTCAGCAATCATTGACCAACCTTCAGCGAAGTATGGAGGATCCCTTGACGACAGAAGTGCCAAATCTGAAAGCTTCAAGGTAAAAGCGCCCCTGCTGGCCAGGGGCGCCCCTCAGTTGCAGACATCAGATGAATCCAAGAGCTGTAGCTTTATACATGATATCTTTCCAGCTTCCTCCCGGCTACGTGATCAATCTAACAGCAAGTCCACAAGACACACCAGACGATCACGAGACGAGATCAAGCAGAAAAAGCCAAATTTGAAAAACTGGAAAGATAAGCCAGAAAATGGCTAAGGCATGGCTAAAAGCGCCCCTCTCAAGGAAAGGCGCCCTTTCCTAAAGGTGTCCAGATTCAGCCGGAATCTTCACTACCTCCCAAGACGACCTTCTCAGCTATGACCTATCTCGTCAGCGAGACTATCAGCAAGAACTTCCGACAAATCAATCGACTGATGAAGAAGGTCAAAGGCTGGCAGTCCACAACCAAGATAAAACTAGGCAAAAGCTAAAAGCGCCCCTGCTGGCCAGGGGCGCCCTTTAGTTTGGAGGCCCAAAACTTGCCAGCTGCCACTGCAAAGTCAGGCATCGTGAACAAGACTGAACCAGCTACCCGACGCATCATCAAGTAGAATCATCTGATTCATCAAACATCGGGAACGTCAGATCAAAGCAAAGAGGGTCTGAAAAGGTCAAAACGAAGAACGAGTCAGTGAAAATTGACTAAGGCATTGTCAAAAGCGCCCCTTTCAAGAAAAGGCGCCCTTCTTTCTGGAGACCTAAACTCAGTTTTCTGAGCTAACCTCTCCCAGGCATATCTAATCACATTGATCCTGCCTCAACAACAGAACTGTCAGATACTGCTCGAGATCAACTGAGCAACCTGAATCGAAGATCAAACAGGAGCACTTCAGCTTGCAAAATAGGCAAAAAAGATCAAACTCAAGGTTGGACGCCTAAAGGAAAGTCAAACAGAAATGTTGACTTGAGTTAGCAAATTTGGAGCCAAAAAAGAGAAAAACACTCCACAATCAGTGGAAATCATCTTTTGGAACTCCAAATCAGGACTGAATGATGAGTTATCTTCCATACTTTGTGGATCTTAACCCTAATTGCCTTATATTCATGCTAGGCGTCCCTTTTCCTCATTATTCTTTTTGCAGGTTGAAGGATAAAACATCAAGTAGCTCCCAAGAACAAGTTTTCAAGATCTGGCAGGGGTTTTGAACGGATCTTCAATATTTTTGAAGATCATTGGCAGTAAAAGCATTCTTCTCCCAAGATTGCTTCCAGAGACAGATTATTGCAAGTGGCAGTTTATAACTTCCAATCCATCTTCTGTCTATTTCCTCTACTTCTGTCTATATTTCTTTTGCATGTCACAGGAAACGACAGATTTTCACAGATCTGACCAACTGGGTATGATCAGCACAGCTTTTTCAACAAAACCCACATGGTAGATTTTTTCAGAAAAAGTAGCCCTGCTGCCCCTATTTTTTAGGGTTTCCGGAAAAAGTCATAATATTGAAAAACGGACAAACTGGGTTTGTTTGGCTCTGAAGCACGAACAAAACCCATGTGTTAGATTTTTTCGAGAAAAATCACTTTCTGGTGCCCTTGCTGCCTCTGCCACCGAAGGGCTCTTGCATGTCAAAGAAAAACTCGTTTTTTCGAATTTCTGACGATCTGGGTCTGTTTAGAAAATCATTCTTAACAAAACCCATGTCTCAGATTTTTTCGTAAAAACTACCCCCGGCGAGGCTATTTTTAGCATTTCCAGAAAAGTGTCAGAACAGGGTCAAGTGCCCAGTCAATATTCAAGGTTTTCAGAATGCAGTACTCTCAGGTACAATACAAGACCAAAACAGTCTTATACCATGATTACCTGAAAACGACTGATACAGACTTATGGCAGAAAAATCCAGAGGTCAGTTCTGAAGACTTGGAGGGCATGAATCAAATCACATTGCAGAACATCGAAGAATCCGGTTTGTTTCAAGCAGCATCTATTCCAATCACCTTACAAAGCATCGAGCTTGTAATTGCTTGCATTAAGCATTACAACCCGACTACAAGAGAGATCCTGTCAGTTGACGGGAGGGTGATTTGCAGCTTGAAGCCAGTAGACATAGAGACTTGTTTTGCAATCCCACCATGCCCTACCAAGAAGGTCATATCAGTGACAGAATGCGAAAAGGCATTCGAGGCTTCAAAAGACAAGTGTTCGCTTATAATGGCTGAACATTGGCTGAAAACAAAGAGAAACAGTTTGCCCAGAGTAGTTGGTAGAGGAGAATTCAAAGACGAGTACGGAGTGCTAATCACCCTACTCAGCAGAGTCACTGGACAAGAGGAGGGAAAATCCTTCCAGCCGTGGATGTTCTACATTATTGGCAAGATAATCAGCAGAAAAGAACGTTACGACTGGGCCTCCCTGATCAGTGACACACTCCACCAACAATTCACCGGATTTCTAGAAGAGCACCGTTTCCACATGTGTTCATACCTGGTCTACCTGATAGCCTTCCAAGGCGATTTCAGAACATTAAACACTGTGGGAACCCTGGGTGTGCAAAAGGTACAAGAATACTTTCCTCGCTTGGAGTTCACTCTAGCGGAAAGACATTTCAAAAGAATAAATGACCTTTTTACTATGCACACCGTGCACGAGCTAGACCATGAGATGCACGTGCGTATTTCACCAGCAGCTAAGGCAGCAATGGTGGACTGGGCGGATTGGTTCATACAATTCCCCACTTTCACCTACATACGCGTGTATGGCTATAATGGCCACCCCGCCATGATGCCACGTTACCCCTCAGATAGGGTAGTGTTCATGGAATTCCTGAGGCAATTGGCCGACGTTCACTCTTACCTTCGCGTAAAGAAAAAGGCTGCAGTGAACTTTCCTCTTCAGATGGGACTCTACAGATGCAGAACTGCAGCTGATGCAAGGTTGATAAGCCAAGAAATAGTGAGATTTAATCTCAAGTACCTCATCGACAGGAGGCCATCCTATGACCCCAGAGGCATCTTCGCAGCTCACCTTGAGCAAAGATCATCACATGAACCTTTCATGGAAGATTTTTGGGTCAACTGCGAAGATGAGTTCGAAGTGAGAAGAAGGAACCATAGCAGATTCAAGCTCTCACAGATTGCAGAATTCATGTCAGAAGACATCGAGGGCTTATCTGAAGACGAAGGAGAAGTTATTCTTTCTTCCTTCTTCACGGGTCTAGTGGATTCACAACCACTCGGCAAGGTAGACTGGTACGCGAAAGAGAGTACGTCTATTGAGGAAAGAACGGGTAGAGTAGTTCGACACAGTCAACTCTACCTGGACAGTAAAAGGACAAGGAAGGTAGTACTTCCCCGATCAGAGCCGCCAGCGGTTCAGTCTACACTACCTTCCACGTCTAGGAGGAAACCCAGACAGAAGAAGATGAGCTTTCCTCCAGAAGGAATGCGGATGTCAGGAAGCACATGGGGGAGAAAAGGAATTGCCAGCACAAGCCGGCAAGAGGTACAGGTGGAGACAGCCACCAATTTGCCTGAGACAGTTGAGACCGCTGCAACTACACAAGAACCAGTGATTGAAATAATCGCTGTAGAGGCGGAAACCATTGTAGAAGAAGTTGTAGCAGAAGCGGTGCCAGTGATAGAAACAGAGCCACCAGCTTCACCACCATCACAGAGGTCACAAAGTCCTATTGATTTGGACTCGCCACCACGAGACATTGCCACGGCACAGTCTCGTTCTTCTAGCATTCAGGGGACCTATGTTCCTCCTCCCAGCGATGCTAGCCGAGATTCTATCTGGCTGGAAAGCTCGCTTGGGAGGAAGAGGGAGAGGCCTTCTTATCAGCTTGACTTCTCTGAATTCCATCATGTCCCACAAGACATGCCGGTAAAGAAGTTGAAGAAGCAGGACGCATGTAGAAAAGAATGCAGAGAACGAGGTTATCATAGAGACTGCTGCCCCACCTGAAGACAAAGATATACATAATGTGAGGGTTGAGGATTTCACGCTTTCAAAGGTGAACCTTGGAAAGACCACTCGACAGGTGGAGGCAGACCTTCTTGGAATTGCCTCGGCGAGTGTCAAAGAAAGGATGACAAAAGATGGACAAGACAAAGCAGCCTTGAAGGCTGAAATCCGTCAGCTAAAGTTGTACATTTCTAGTTTGATACATGACACTCCAAACTCCTCGGCTTTGCCTCAAGGACTGTTGGATCTCCCAGCTGAAAGAAACCATCATCAGTTGATTACATACGGTAAACACTTGAGACGTCAAGTGGATGAGTTTGTTGTCAAAGGGCGGTGTGTGTTGACAGAAGCATATCAGCTGAGAGACAGAGCACATGGACTTCGATCAGAAATCCAGAAGTCAGATATAAAGGCAGCTCAAGAGAGGCCGAGAGAGGAGGCGACAGTTGCTGATTTGCAACAAGCATATGAATCAGTTACGACCACAGAAAATAAACACCATCTCTTTGAGTGGAAAGAACAGGTGGCATACAAGGTGAGAGCCTATGATGCCAACTCTGTGGAGCTGATTGACTATAGACGCTTCGTCGCCAATATTATCAACTTCGCAAGAACGTTGGTAATATCCTTCCCTGAGTTAGAATATCAGCGGGAAGGAGGAGAATATGTGGAACTTGAAACCGTGCAGACACGATTCCAGGATGTCATCCGATCTTCATTCCTTGAAGATCCCAATGGCTGCAAATTAGCCAAAATTGCAGCCATGTCTGTCCAGTTAGATGAAGCAGCTGCCCAATGCATAACCTATCATCAGCAGCTTACGACGGGTGAAGAAATGCTTAGACGCCACATAGTCATCTTGAAGAGCATTAATTGCCCGGAGGCCGAAGAGGTCAATGACTGGATAGAGACTTTGTTGACCAGTGGTGAAGAGGTGTAAAGCACCAAGGGAGGACGTCCTACCCTCCAAATAGCATTAATGATGACTGAAGTCAACTTGATGCCCCTTTCCAAGTTGACTCCAGATCTCCACAGATCATGCATGTCAGATCCCACTAATCTAGGATGTCTATTTGACTCCCACGATTTGTGGATCTCAGATCTCCTCAAAAGGTGGATGTCTATTTGGAGACACATTTGTAACATAAGTTCACTTTTAGTTAGGTGTCAGTCAACTGAGGTAGACTTCCAGTTTGACTTTTGTTTAGTTTCAGTTAACTGAAGTAGATTTCCAGTTAACTGTTTGCTCACCTACATTTAGACATAGAATAATATCTTGCTGATTGGCAAGAACTGTTTGTTAACTCAAGGAGATTTTAGGGTTGCCTACTCCTTTGAGTTTCTATAAATAAGAGCCTTAGGTTCTTTATTTGTTTAACCTTTATTTGCTAGCAAAATTGCTGCGCCACTGTTGCCAGAGTTCGCTTGTTTATATCTGTTCACTCTTGGATGAGAGTTCGTTGGTTGATCGCAATTGTGCATGATTTCGTGCCTTTGCTGTCCCGACCTTTGTAATTCTTTGAAGAATCTTAAAGAAATAAATCAGATGGTGCAAGCTTGATTGATCTAATTATTTGAGTTATTCAAAGTCTTGTTTTTAAATAGTGCATTGTTTCAATCTCCTCCTTGGACAGGTGTCGTCGCCTCCTTGGATATTTTGTCATCAATCATTATCGTTTGATGTTGTTTAATGATCTTTCTTGCAGCCTAGACTTTGGACAGGTGTCGTCACCTCCTCGGGAATCCTGTTAGAAAGGCCATCGTTCCTTGTTGTTTCCAGTGAGCTGCTTCCAAGCCTATACCTCGGATAGGGGTTCCTCCTCCTTGGCAAGTCTCAGATCCAGTTTACCGTAACGAGTGTTTGCTTGTATCGAGCCCTATCTTGGTATATATCCGAAGGTTCAGAGCCTCGGCCATATTCCATTGAGACGGAGGATTCAAGTGATCCAACCATACCATTTCGCTCCTACGCCCTCATGCTCTGTTTATCTTGAGGAGGTAGGATAGTTTAGAAGCTTAGTTAGTCGTAGTTAAGATCTGCGGAAACCAGAAAAAGCTTAGCTACGGCGCATTGGTTTATGCACCCTTGTGTCCTACCGCTAAGTAAAAAAGATAGGAAATCTTAGTACACCCCTTTTTTACAGTAGAAAATCAGCAAAGAGAGATCTTCCTCTCTATAATCCGAAGAGCATGTACTAACACACTTGCAATAGCTGTCTGTTTCCAATAAGCACTCCAGAGGTGCTAATTGAAACGCCAACAGTATCGCTCTCCCATATTGAAAATGTTCCAAAGACCCATATGGGGACTTATGTAGATATTAGGAGACTTAAGATAGAGTTTCTTTCCATCTCTATACACCTTCTAGAAGCATCCCTTGAAAATTTGGAAACTCCCTATAGGGATTCTTAGATATATCATATAAACTACACTAGGTTTTCCTATAGTATTGTTGGTTGACAAAAGCTAAAAGAACTATAGAAATACACTAGATAGACTTGCAATTTTATATTATTTGCATTAAAAATCATTAGCATTTTAAGCAAAAAAATTCTTATCAAATCCCAAAGAGCTAATAGTACAAAGAGAAACAATAATAAGGCTCCATATGTGTACACGCATTGAAGTTTTATTAATTGATTGAAATTGTAGTCATTTTTGAGGACCCCATTACCATGCTTTTAAAAATAATCGCTTTCCTCTCCTAGTGTTTGTAATGTCCCTTCCTTAGGCAACTCAGACTATAGCGGAGGTTGGCCTACTATCAGGGTTCTTGTAGGTCAATAGAATGGTTAGGGGACCCAATAGAGGGCTGCGGAGCTTAGCTGGGAGCTTTACGAGCCTTTCAGTTTGGAGTTCAGTTGATGAGTCCAAGGATAAATTGGAAATATTAAAGTTTGCTTTAAGGGAATAGTAAAAAGTGAATAGTAACAAAAAATTATAAAGGGAATAGTGAAAAGTGCCCGCCATCCTAGTAACTCAAAATTGTTTTTAAAAAGTGGCCCTTTCTTCTGATGAGGAAAGACCCTCAAGTTGGGCGTAGCCTCTTGAGGAGGATTATTTTATTGTTTTTTTATAGAAAAGCTCATGGGAGGTTATAAAGCCATATGTTGGGCTCATTTTTGGGGATTCTATTCTCATTTTCACAAAAGCAAATTGCAGGTTTGAGCTCTGGAAGAGGGTTTCAGCAGCATACAGGTTTTCTGAGGACGAAATACCTTGGCGGATAGTGAATTGGAAGAAAACCCAATTCACAAAACAGGGAAATCTACCTAGGGTTTCCATTTGGGCATCATTGGTCTTCATCACAGGTTAATTTGCATTTAGAATTGATTGCAGCAGTGAGTTATCAGAATATAATCGCAGATTGGGGCTTCTTATCAGCAGATACCATCATTTCAGTGCATTCACCAGCTGACCGTACTATTTGGGTGTCATTTTCAGTCAAAACCTAGCTAGAAATTAGGGTTTTCAGACCACTAAGGAGTAGATCAGACTTTATATCAGATCTTTATTGTATATGCTTTGGCTCCACCAATTAAATATTCAATAAACTGAGCATTGGCTTTTGGGTATGCAAATTCTATGTAATCGGTGGTTCAATTTCATTAATTCTGAAAATTACGTTTGCTGTCTTAGGAAAATCAGAATTCATAATTTTATTTCAATCATTTATGTTCCTTTAGCATCTATTTCTTTTTTCACAATTATCAAGCACAAAACCTCAAAAAATCAGAAAACCACCAAAAATCACAAAAAAACTCATAAAACAGCAAAAACAAATTCCCTATTCGTTGGTCAAAGTCAAATCAGAAATCAAACTCAAAAAAATTGGAACAAATTTGGGTTGGGAACCTTTCAGTGGTATTAGAGCCATAATCTTGCCAACCTATTGGGTAATGATTGCATTCAATTGGTGTGAAATTAGTTGTGCACAAGTCAGTTTGGATTTGGTTTTCAGTTGGGACAACGAACAAGGTCATCATGGCAAAGTTGTTTAGCAATAAACAGGCATGGAAAGAAATTGAGCAAACACAAGACATGACCATAAGAAAATTGCAGCGTTTAGATGATTCACTTTCAAGGTTGGGACTCTCTAAAGGATCATCCTCATTTTCTACTAGCAAAAGTCCAACACCACAAGACAAAGAAGCGGTAGTGATTAGCATATTTGAGGAGTATAGCATTCTTCCTCAACGTGTTAAGGAGAATCTTCCCTTCAAGGACTACATGGACATGCACTCGAATCTTTGCCGCAAGACTAAGCATGCAAGGAAGGAATATCACACTATAGCTTATGGATTGTTTATACATGGAATGGGTAGAGAATCTTCACATATGGTTGTTACAACTCTTCATGAGAATGATTGGGTGTCTTCAAGTTCCAATGAGGTATGCAAAAATTTATATGATGAATTTGATAGATATGCTGATTTGAATCAAGAAGGCATTAGGACAGCCTTGGGTAATGATTTGTCTACATCATCCTTGCAAGAGGTTTCACAAGAGGCTCCTACATTAGAGGCTAGCATAGATCATGTCAGTGCTTTGGATAACAATGGTATGGATTCTTTGAGTAATCATAAAGCATCTTCTAGTGTGATAGTTGATTCCAATAATGTCGCATCACCTACACGTGAAGGCAACCAAGGATATTTGGAACAAAAGCCTTTGACTTGGGAAGAAGAGGAGACAAATCAAGACTTGGGGGTTTTTGATGACTACAATGTTAGCATAAAAGAAGGATGTGTGGATGTTGAGTACACAAGGGATGAGCTTCTTGAGGTAAGCCCACAAGGAGAGCATGTTGAAGGAAGGAGGAATGATTAAGAAAATCCAATTTGGTCTAGTTTGCATCATGAAGTTCATGGCTTTCCTCTTTTGGAGAGCCCCTTGAAGGCGCAAAAAAATGATGATAGTGGTCACACACTTGATGGATCAGCCACAAGTGTTATGTCCATTTGTGTGGAATGGAACATTATTGGTTTCATTATGGTTAGTCATGCATCATCTACAATGGAAGGACAATTGCTAAGATCATATGAATCATTTTGTTTTGGAGAGTTGATTAGGAAGACTTGGAGGTTTCTTACGAAGAAGATCTTGCAATTTGATAATTGTTGGTTTGTCTTGCATACTACACCTTGGAGTTTGCCAGTTAAGGAAAACATATCAGTTATGGAGGTGATGGAATGGATTAGAAAATGGGACAGCAATATTTTGACATCACATGATCATAAATCCAAGCTAGATGGTTGTGAAAAGAAATGTAGCATGGTAGACATTCATGAAAAGATAGATAAGCATGAGGTGATGGTGGGAACTTCTACTTGCCTACAATTTGAATTTATAACAGCAGTGGGAAAAGAACGTGAATCAATTTGTAGGTTGGTGCCTCACCCTTATGATGTCGATAATTTGATTGAGTATAAGGATGCCATAGCTTCAAGAATTGATATGCTACAAGATTGGGCTGCTAAGTGTATGCAAGTGTGCTCTTGCATTAAAGATTTCCTGGGTAATGAAAGAAAAGGTACAATCAGTCCTAGTTTTCTGATTTTAAACAGCAGTTGTATATCCTCACTTTCTCATGATATTGCAGCTGCTAATCATTGGGAAACAAGTGATATTGATTCTACTTTGATTGATACACCAGATGCATGCATTGGTCATGGTAATTTATATGATGCATCTCACTATGGGACTAATTTTAGAGTTTAGTCAATTTGGAGCTATTGAGATAAAACAGTCTCAAGAAATGTTTGAGGGATGGCTTGACAGGCAACGAAAGCTAAGTTGATAGCACAACAAATCAAGCTTCATCTTCAACAAGTATAAGCAAAGGTCTTCTAGTTTTGAAATTGCAGTTGTTGTTGATCAATTCATTCATGAAGATTTTGAGGGCTTTGATGTGACTATAGCAGGTGGACTTACTATTCTTTGCAAGAAGAAAGTGGGTAAGCTTAGCATTATCTTTGGTAAGTATATTCTTTGTGATGACTTTTATGTACTTGGTTTGAAGGACAATGAAGTTGTACTTGGTATGCAATGGTTACATTCTTTTCAAAGGGTCATCCAAGATTTACAAGAAATGGAGTTGTGTTTCATGCATGATGGGAAACACATTATTATGAAAGCTCTCAAATATACTTTGCCTCATCAAATAGCAGCCAAATCAATGATAGCTTTGGGTCATGATTGGCTTCATGAAGGCATACATTATGCATGTGAAGAGAATTGTACTGAACCGACACTTGATGGTAAGCATTTGAATGTTGAAATGGATGACAACTTTATGGATTGGCATGACATTATACCTGATTTGTTTGAGGACAACAGTCCTATGGTTTTGCATTCTCATGAGATAGACATGCTAACACCTTTGGATGACAGTTACTTGTGGTCTACTAATGATGGCATACAAAATTGGAGTGTTGGATATGGTGATTTTGTTGAAAATCAGGGCACTACGCAATCTGATTTTGTATATCAGACCTTTGGAGTTGTGGAAAAGACACAAGAGAAGTGTAACATTTGGCTAGAGAGAGCAAGGAAAGCTAAGTTAATTGCTGATCAAGCAAAACAGCGGCTAGAGATGGTAAAAATAATGAGGCAATCAACTTTGTTTGATCATCATGGGCCAGCCATTGATGTTATACATGAGTGTGATTATGAAGATGAAGGTAACTCAGTTTTGCCTGATGCATCAATACCATTTGGTGAACTAAGCCAGCCTACTCATGATTTTGATGATGCCTTCCTATTGGGGTACATGGATGATTTGGTAGTTTATTTTACATTGGTTCCTTTTGATAGGCTGGGTCAAACCATTGAGTTGACACAATTTTATATCGAGATGGATTCCATATGGGAGTTCGTGGATTGTCTGATATACTATTCTCCATGGTTTGATAGTGATTCTTCATTGCTAGGTATTGAAATATTGGGCTTCAGTCCAACAACATGTAGGACAATTTATAATAATGAAAAACACTATGCCTTAGTTGAAGATGGATAAAAAATGAAGGATAAGATCTTACGCGTCGTCCATGACACTCCATTAGCAGGACATCCTAGATATTTTAAGATGTACAGGCAGGTGAGAGAGAGATTCTCATGGAAGGGTCTCAAGGATGATGTCTTGCGCTATGTACGTGAGTGTGTGACTTGTTAGTAAAACAAGTCAGAGCATACTTTTCTGGCAGGTCTTCCGCAACCATTGCCTATTCTAGAGTACAAGTGGGAAAGTATATTGATGGATTTCATTACTGGTCTTTCGAGAGTCCAAGGAAAGGATTGCATTTATGTGGTTGTGGATAGGCTGACGAAGTTTGCACACTTCTTTATTGCAGCCGACTTTACAGCATCTCAGGTGGAAGAGTTATTCTTCCATGAGGTGTTTAGACTCCATGGACTCCCTAGGACCAGCGTCAGTGATCGGGATAGCAGGTTTATGAGCATTTTTTGGCAGGAGCTATTTCGATTAGTAGGTACAGAGTTGACACCTAGCACCAGTTACCACCCTCAGACGGATGGACAGACGGAGATAGTTAATAAGGGGTTGAGGGTTACTTGCGTAACTACGTTTCAGGACAGCAGAAGGCTTGGGTGTGATGGTTGTATTTGGGTGAGTATTGTTATAATACTACGTATCACATGTCGATTGGTATGACTCCCTTCCGAGCATTGTATGGTTATGATACCTTATCTTTTGTGGACTTGGCGTTAGGTGATAGTAGAGCGCCTAGAGCTCGGGATTGGTTACAGGACAGTTTAATGTTCCCCCTTAATTTTTTTTGCTTTAAACACTGAAACCAGCATCAAACCGCTGATTAGCGTTAGCTCCAAAACAAACCAGCTTGCAAATAACCCTCACCAAGAATGTTCACCAAGATCCTAGTGTGGGCGAAGTGATAGCATATGGTTCGGGGATCGTTAGCAACAAAACTGAACTGAAAGCACATTCATCTGCTAACAGAAGGCATCCACAAGGCAATGGGGATACTCCACTTATTGAGTGGGAGAGATTATTACAAATTAAAAGGCAACAAGCCAGCGAGGAATCCTCACTTCCACTTATTTAGTGGGGGGAATATATTCCACACTACCACTTATTTCGTGGGGGGAATTAACAATATTAAAGATATTTATTTTAAACTCAACCACTTCTTCGTGGGAGTGAAAATAAACATACACTTGCAGCAATAATAAAATAACAGTTGTTAGTACTACTAACTAGCTTTACAATAAATGTAATTTAGCTTCACAACTCAAAGATATGCTTTCAAAAACCTTCAAAAAGTTAGAGTAGAGATTCTCTAACAATTACAATGCCACAATGATATCAAAATGAAGCTCAAACCAGCATTATACTAAATTTCACTAAGTCTGATTAGAAACAGTATAAACAGAAAATCAGACTAGCAAAGAAGAAAATCACCAATATGAACGCTACTCCTTCAATTCAGCTTTGGAGTTCTTCAAACAACAGTCAATAGAAGCCCCTAAACATGGCGTCCATCTTCCCAAGAGAAATCGAGCTAGAAACAAGGAACAAAAGGCACGATTTTCTATTCAAGCCAAGAATGGTATGGCCTCCTCAAGGAGGTCGACTTGCCTCCAAAAATCAAAAACTCGACAATAAATTCCGAAAACTCTCACAACTAGGCGCCTTCCACAGTAGAACAGCATGAGCTAATGCCCAGAACAAGAATAAAATTGATGGCAAAGCTACCAACAGAAAACCACTTCAGCCATGATGTTCAGCAACAAAAATAATCAAGTTATACAGCAGCAACCTGTTTATAGATTTCAAAAATTATACCTAATCTGCACTTCTGTGTGAAGCAAAGTCCCAATTAACCACCTAGGAAACCATAGTTTCATGCCCGAAGGATGGATTGATTTGCTAAGCTTCCCCTTAGCTAGCTTCTGGATTTAGTTTTTTTAGTTTTTAATGATTAGATAATCAGAAACTGAAAGCAATCAGAAAATGCAGCACATAAGACAATTAACACAGCAAGATACCCTGGGAAAACCCTCCAACCTGAGGGAGAAAAAACCCAGCAATAATATATCACTTATATATTGAATCACAACAAGAATAGTCTCCTTTACAAGAGGCCGATATGAAGGCCAAATATAAGCATCACAATCTGATGCAACACAGGAACAAGATAATGTAATTCGCTGATTATAACTCAGCCTTCAATGAATATAACTATCTGTCCTTCTATAGAATTCGCACCAAGACTCTTGAACTATGATGAACTATGAATTGCTGTCCACAATGAAATGTCCATCGATTATATATACAAGTGAAAGGGAGAGACGCATCCCTTCAATTCTTCATGTCGGCCTCCATTCAAAAGATGTGTCTCTAACAAGCAATGGTGTTGCTTCATAAATGAAGTCGGCTTCTCTTAATAAATATTAAATGACTCTTAATGAAATCGCATCCACAAAATATATGATGTCGGCCACATCAAGATCGAACCTCTTCATGAATTCGTGCCTCCACAATAATTAAATATTATTTCATATAAATCGTGCCTCTTCATTAAATGTAATATTACAATTCAAATAGCCGTTTAGGCTACCATTTGAATTGACTTCAAAGAGACTTGATGCGCTGGAAACAGCAGCCCGACGTTGCTCTATAACATCAACACTCCCTCTCAGCTAGGGAGGATACTTCCAGCTGTATAAGACATATCACCTCATCATGATGTCAACTACAATGAATATTCCCATATGTGGAAAAGGAAAGATATCACCTCATCGTGATATCAACCACCATGGCTACACCCATGTGTGGAAAAGGAAAGATATCACCTCATCGTGATATCAACCACCATGGCTACACCCATGAAGTGGTATGTACAAGTGCTCATCACTCAACGTGATGTTGTCACCTCATCGTGATGTTCACCATGGCTCTCCCAGAGGGTGAAAACACAAGTACAAGAAAATCATTTCGGATTCTCTCACGTGATGCTGTCATGGAGTCACACATGACATCCACCATGGCTACCTAGAGGGTGGAAACAAGGGCTTTCACCTCAAATCTCAAAGAGAAATGCATTAACAAGGGCTTGCACCTCAAATATCTCTCAAAGAGAAATGCATTAAAGAGGATCATTGATACTGAGACTCCTTCTCAGCTAGGGCTTGATTCTCCACCATACCAAGCTTGTCTCCAAAGTACACAAGCTTTATCCTGGAGAGAGGCTTGGTGAGAATGTCTGCCGTCTACTCATCAGTGCTGATATACCTCAACTGAATTGCTTTCCTCAATATCATATCTCTGATATAGTGGTATTTGATCTCAACATCCTTAATTCTGTCATGAAACACAGGGTTGACAGAAAGCTTCACACAACTCTGTTTATCACAATGAATGATAGTAGGCTCCATTGATTGTCCAAACAATCCTGCAAGGAGCTTCCGAAGCCACACTGCTTCTCGAGCTGCCACACAAGCTGCAATATACTCGGCCTCTGCTATACTCAGTACCACAGAAGATTGCTTCTTGCTACACCAAGATATCATCGCTGACCCCAAACTGAAGCAACATCCAGAGGTGCTCTTCCGATTAGTAATACATCCTGCCCAATCAAAACA
Organism: Sequoiadendron giganteum; assembly: GCA_007115665.2. Taxonomy (NCBI): domain Eukaryota; kingdom Viridiplantae; phylum Streptophyta; class Pinopsida; order Cupressales; family Cupressaceae; genus Sequoiadendron; species Sequoiadendron giganteum. The sequence continues at coordinate 387,041,887 of CM021104.1, forward strand.
GTATAACCATGCAGCTTCAAATATGCACCTGAAGAATATCTCAATCCATATCCAACTGTGCCACGCAAGTATCTCAAGATATGTTTTGCTGCAACTAGATGTATTTGCCTTGGTTCACACATGAACTGACTAAGTGCACTCACTGCATAGCAAATATCCGGTCTAGTATTGACTAGATACATCAATGATCCAATCAACTTCTTGTACATCGTGGGATCCACCAGATCTGAACTAGTTGCCGCCTCTTGTAACTTATGTAAGTTGGTCTCCATAGGTGTAGGCAATGGATTTGCAATCCATCATACCAAATCTCTTCAAGGTGTCAATTGTATGCTTTTCTTGACTTAGAATAATCTCATCAGGCATCTGCCATGCTTCTAAGTCAAGGAAGTAATGCATGTATCCAAGATCCTTCATTTCAAATTAAGAAGCTAACTCCTTGCTTTTGACAATGAGGTGATCTTCTCTAGTAAGAAATAAATCAACATAGGGAACCAAAATCAATTAGATTACCATCTTCTTTAGGTTCAGTAGGCTCCCTCTGAATCTTCAAGTACTTGCATCAACCTTCTGACCTCATCGTCCAAGATTGCCTGCAACGCTTGCCTCAGAGAAATGGTTTCCAGCGCACACCTCTGTAGAGATTTAGGGCTGTCCTCTTCGACCTCATCCTAGAACACTCTATACTAAATAGGTTTGCGGAGCTACCAATGTTAAATCCAGGTTGACTGACTTGAGCAATTCTTATCTCAACTGGTGAAGAGGATCTTCAAGGATTTAGCATCAGGCCTTGCAACTTCTTCTCCGTGAGTCACAGAACTCCCTTTGAAGGTTAATTTCTCCTCTTGAGAAGACTGATTACAATGACAACCTGAATAGGTTCTTCCTTTTCGAGAGATGTTATCAGCCACCAACTCAGTCCCATGGCTGCAAGCTGTGTCTCCATGCTTCAGCCTACAAGATGCGTTTCTTCTCTTGAAAGCAATCTCTTACACTTCTTGGTCCGTCCTGAAGACATTAAGGAGAGATTACTACTAGTTTATAGAACTCAACTATTCTTAAGAGAAATACCAATGCTGGAAGCATACATGATTTACTATCTCAATATTATAGCATGAATTAATAACTACATAAGAAATTCATGAACATGAAATACTTATTTCATCAGAATCTCCTCAAATAATCCTAGATAATTAATTCATCATTCATTTGCTTCGATCCAATCTGCATTCTTTATTGATTCTAATATATCTTTCTTCCATCATTTACTCCTCTCGAAAGAGCTAATCTCATCACAACAAGAGACAATCTGCTTAGCTTAGATTTCTCAGACACATTATGCAGCCATCATATACAACATAGA